>JAGFMF010011457.1:4114343-4152520 GCA_019455555.1 Galemys pyrenaicus | reverse complement strand
ATTATTATATCAGCCAAAACAAAAGGGAGTCCAAGGGGGGCCAACTGTGGAACCTCTGATTTTTCAGGGCAGTTCCCCTATGACGGGCTTTTGCCTCACGACATAGTTAGGTGACCCCCAACAATAGAATCCTTGGAAAACCTGCAGGTTATACTGTTGGCTACTAAAGTAGATTGTATTTAGGCCCTATTACACAAAGTTGCCAGACAACAACCCTTTTGGAAATTGCAAATCTTTAGAATTCTAGAAGTTTCTCCAAACACAAACTTTTAAGTTACACAATGTAACTTAAAAAAAATGTGAAAAAAAAATGTGATACCAAAAGAGAATCATTGATGTAGTCTTCCTCTACCACAGTAAGGGTAGAGATGTGTGATCGTGTGGGCTGTAAGTTCTTCTGTATGAGGCAATAAACAATCTTCTAAAAGGTGCATCAACTTTTCATCCAGGCATGGGGCTCTAGGACTCCACTGCTCTCTTGGGAAACTTTCTTTTGTACCACCAGTTTTAACTAAGCCTTACGACACCAAATTCAAGAATGACTTCCCTAAGTGTGCAGTCATCCAAGTAATGTGAGTCTCTCCTTCTCCTCTCTTTTCTCTATCGCCCTGTCTCTCACTATCCCATTCTCTCTCTCTCTCTCTCTCTCTCTCTCTCTCTCTCACACACACACACACACACACAGAGATTTGTAAGTCATATAAAGGAGCAAGTTTCTTCACCTAGACAATCTTTTACTCAAAATATGCAAATCACACCCTCTGTGGTAACAACACTAGTTGTCAAAAGGAAGGATGATTATACCGATGGTAATTCATTCTAAAATTCAACCTAACTGTAACACAGGGACTCCTTCTTATCCCAGTGTTCATTATCTAAGACCCTGTTGTTAAAAGTCTATGTAAAGAAGCAAAGTCATCATGCAACGATATTCACTAATGAATACTTTACTTATGAAATTAGTCACTACAGCAATATTCTTCCTTGCCTAATTCTAAGCATTTATTTCTATTCATCATGTCAAACTCATAATCTCTGTAGGTCAGTCTCTCTTTGATTGTAGTCCTCTGACTCTTTTGTACTCAATTTAACTGGATTAAGTTTAAGTGGGTTTATTCCAGTATTAAATTACTCTTAGATAACGAAGACCTCTTATATTTGTTCCTAAAAATCAACAAATGACTGGGATAGATTAAAATATCAGGAACTTGCAATGAACTCCAAATGAACCTTAGTAAGAAAGCATAAGTGAAGGAAAGACAAAAATATTTAGAACATTCAAACCAGGGTTTACACTTTTAACTTGAAGACAGAAACGAGTGAAAGGTTAACTGCTCTTACTATTCATAATTAAGGAAAAAGAAAATGAAATGAATCCACCATAAAGTCAGTGAGACAAAATTCACATTGTAAATTGATCTGGAAGTGCAGAGGAGATGAGATTGCAGAGGAGATGAGATGAGATGATCAGATATTGAATTGTTCCATATATTTAACACTGTGGGAAGTTCTTTTACATTCCCTGCTTGTATATCTCTCACCATTATGGGTTAAATTGGGCCTCCCAAGATGCCAAGGTACTAATCCCAATCTAAATATGTTCTTCTTTAGATATAGTTTTTTTTTTTTCCTGTTTGTTTCTTTTTCGCAGAAGATGATGTTAAAATGAGGCAAATATGATAGGCCCTAATCCACTATTACTGTGTCCTCATCAAAAGAAGAAATTTCAATACAGAGATAGACATGCATGGATGCGCATACTCATAGGGAAAATGCCACATGAAGATGAAGGCAGAAACTGGAGTGATATATGTGCAAATCAAAAAAGCTAAAATATCGCTAGAAAATCACCAGAGCTTAAGATAGAGACAAGGGACAGATTCTGCCTCACAGCCTTCGGAAGAAATGGACTCTGTTAGTTTCTTTGCTGTTATAACTTTAGACTGTAGAATTGTGAAACAACAAAATTTTGCTGTCTAAACACTAGTTTGTGGCTCTATGTTATGGACAGCCCTAGCACAATAATATATAACTTTATCCATAAAAACTCAGAATAAATGCTCAGACTGGAAAATCTTCTCAAGTCTTTCTATATCCCTATTATATTTTTTCATAGTATCTTATGTTGTAACAAAAACACGTTATGTCTTTCCTCATGGACCAGACTGAGAGTCCCTCAAGGGCAAGGATATCATCTCAACACCTGCCTCTCTGTTCCTGATTCATGCTTGGTTTACACAGGGGAGGACTCTCAATAGTTCTTTATTGAACTTCTGGGTTGGATGACGAATGACATTTTACAGTTGAACCTTGGCCCAGTGGAATGGTGAAAAGAGGAGGCACTTTCTTGAATAAGGGTCCTTTTATCCCAGGGACTAATTCTGTTGATCTTTGCAGGCCTTTGTAGAAGGGCACAATTTAAGAAAAAATAGAAGAGTTAAATAATTACCTCAAATATAATGTTGATGTTCAAAGTTATATATTCTCTTATTTCCATGCAAAGTGTTAGAAGTTCATTAATCCATAAAAGTTGCTATTTAAGGGGAAATAGTTTAAATTTATAAACACATTTATTTGCAACCTGCAAATAAACTTCCTTTTCTTCCTCTGCACTTCCCACCAAATATAAGTCTTCCCTGTAATAATCCCTTATCTCTTTCCCTCCTTTTCTAAACAGTACAGCTCTGGCTGACTATAGATAAGGGAAGGCTATAAAACACATTTTGAAAAAAATGAAAAACCTTGAGTCTTCTCATTGATATGTCTAACATGCACTGGCTTTCCAAGTGCTATTCCTACCACAAATAAATTATAAGTAAAAAGCAAATTGCATCAAAATAAATCCATTGGCAGGTTTTTAAGGCCAAGGTAAAGCCAATCTTTGGCATCCTCCTCTATAGTTAAAATGTCTGAAAATTCATTTTTCCTGAATCTGTTATAATTGTTCCCTAATCCTTACCTTTAACCCTTGTTTTTGCTACGAAGAATCCACTCTTCATTGGAAAAGTTATATTCTTAGATCAAAACATGTGACTTGGAATAATAAAATGCTATTTTCTTGGCAATGGGGAAAATTTGACCTGATGTTTTATAGGAATTTTATAGTGTTTGACCTGTTCTGATATAGTACTAAGTCCAGTTCACTAAAACCCTTTCAATTTTATCATAGGGAAACATTCAGACCCAAAGTAACAATCCAACCTTTCCCAGATTGGCTTAATGAATCTCCACCTCCCATTACCAGGTGAGATTTAGTTAAAAAATTAACAACTTTTGTCTCAGATTTTAGTACTGACCCAACATGTTCTCAGCATCATTTGCAAAGTTGTATATTAAATAGTTTCTCAGGCCAATAGTCTTGCAGTTATTTGCTATTCTTAAATTTATGTTGTAAATATTCCATGAGGGGCTGTCCTGAATCAAGTTCGGTATCAGATATCAGAGAGCAGAATTCTCAACACTAGGCTTTCATTAAAAATATCTGTGGAGGGCCTCCCTGGTGGTGCAAGGGGTTGGGTGCTGCACAGTAGGGCTTCTGCAATCATTGCAGCGTTAGTTTGATCCCTGGTCAGAGAAGGGACCCACATGGCACAGCAGACCTCTTCTGCCTTGCCCGCTGCTCCCTTCAGCAATGTATTTCAGTCGATCTGCCTGTTCTGCTCCCCACTCTGTCTCTGGTGAATCCTCTCATCCCCTGGCCCCTCCGGCCTGTACCCCAGCTCTTGTATACATAAATAAATAAAATCTTTAAAAAATTAAAAATATCCATGGAAATCTTCAAACACACCTAAGATAATACCAGATTCCACGACAGAGCTGAAGATTTGAATCTCTAGCACTGGGATTCTAGGTTTGCATTTGTTCACATCTAACTAGGGTAGTCATAAGACACTAAAAGAAGAAAAGAAACAGCAAACTTTATTTCAGTTATATTTTATTTCACCCACTATCTATAAAACACTGTCGTTTCAACAGAAATCTATAAAATACTAATAAAAACCTAACATTTTTTAGCACTAAGTGTATGAAATCTAGCTTACACTTTTTACTTAAAGTTCATCTCATTCAAGTGCTCAGTGGTTACATGCTTTGGACAGTGTAGGTCAAGAGTTAGATAACAAGAATCCGGTTCAGTACTCCCTCTTTAACTACTAATGTGATTTGACAATTTTTGACCCTATTTTTTTCCAAATTGTCACATCTACCACTTTATTTTTTTAATTAACTTTTTAAAATTTATATATATTTGACATCAATTGAGGTCCCCATGTATTCCCCATCACCATCTCACCAGTGCACCATCACCTCAGTCCCCCGTGCTCCCGTCTTACCCTCAACCCTCCCCCTCTTCCCTCCCTACCAAGTGTCCCCAATTTGTCCTTGTCTTTTCATTTTTGGTTTTTGTGTCTTTATTGTTATTATTATTATTGTTCTTATTCCTTTCCTTGATCTTTATTTGGTTCCCTTATATTCCTCCTAGGGGAGGAACCATCTGATATTTTTCTTTTGCCTTCTGACTTACTTCGCTGAGCATAATCCCAGTTCCATCCATGTTCCTATGAATGCGTCTAGTTTTTCATTTTTGATAGCTGAGTAGTATTCCATTGTGTATCTGTACCACAGCTTCCTGATCCACTCATCTGTTTTTGGGCATTTAGGTTGTTTCCAGGTCTTACCTACTGTAAAGCATGCTGCTATAAACATAGGGGTGCAGGTGTTCTTTTGAATCAGTTTATTTGTGTCTTTTGGTTGATCCTATTTTTAACCCAGATTTTAATGTTAAAAAATGGCAGTGATCATAACTTTCTGCCTGGATTATTTGAAAATTAAATGAAATGCTTTGCATAATACATTAATGAGCTACTTAGTACCTGGCTCAATGTAAGTGCTCATGAAGTTTAAGGGGCAATAGCTACTATTGTTTTGATTTTACTATTTCATGATAGTTTGCTAAGAAATTCCCTGGAAAAAGTTGGATTTGAGAAGTAACACGTAAATCATTTGAAAACAAATTATCTATCTGCATATATAATCTATCTTCACCAATATAACAGCCCTGAAATATATGAGGCAAATATTAAGGGTCATAAAAGGAGAAATTTTCAGCAACACAGTAATAGTAGAAGGTTTCTTAACATCTAACTAACAGCAATGAACAAATCATCCAGATAGAATCACCAAAGAAACAATGGCTGTAAACAACAAATTAGATAAGATGAACTTAATGGATATTTAGAGAATATTCTACCCCCAAACACCAGGATACACAGTTTTTCCCAAGTGCTCACAAATAATTTTCAAAGATATGCCATATAATAGGTCACATAGAAGTCTGAATAAATTTATGAAGATCAAAATCATAGCAAGAATTTTTTTTTATCATATTGATATGAAAGTAGGAATCAACCAAAAGAAGAAAGAGGGGAAAGATACTAATTTGTGTGTACTACACAATGTGCTACCGAAGAACAGATGGATCATTGAGGAAATCAAGGTGAAATCAAAGAATACCTGGAGATGAATGTAAATGAAGACATAACTTATCAGAGACAACAGGATGCATCAAGAGCAGTACTAAAAAGGCATCTGTAACAATGCAGGCCTATTGCAGGAAACAAGAATCTCAAATAAAACAATATAATATCATACCTAAGAGAACTAGAAAATAAGGAAAAAGCAAAACCAAAATTCAGAAGATTAGAGCAGAAGTAAAAATAAGAGACATCCAGAAAACAACCTAAAATATAAAATCAAAATGTTGGTTCTTTGAAAAGATTAACAAAATAGATAGATATTTACTCAATCTCATAGAGCAGTAAAAATAGATAATTAAAGTAAAATTACAAATGAAAAATAAGCTACAACAAACATTACAGAAATACAAAGGATCATAAGAGAATATTAAGTATATTAAGTGGCAACAAATTGGACAGGTCTAGAAGAAATGAACAAATTCTTAGAAACATGTATTCCAAGGGTAAATTAGGAAGAAAGAGAAAACTTAAACAGAGGTTTTACAAGTTGTATTTGAAACAGTAATCAAACTCATTCCATGAAACAAAACGTCAGGACCAGATGGTTTTCTAGTGAATCTACCAAGCTTTCTCTTTTTTTTGTTAATAAAGGGTTTTATTTACAAGGGAAGGAGAAATAGTGTAGTGAATAACACAAGGGGAAGAGAGGGATACAGATCTGTAAATATCCTACAGTTTCTTGGAGCTGGAACCCAACGGTGGGCTGAGAGCTGACTCCCAAGGAAAAAGGAATCTACCAAGCTTTCAAGGAAGAATTATTATTTAAAATTCTCAAATACCTTTATAACATTAAAAAGGCGGAAAACTGGGGCTTCCATGGTGGCACAGGGGTTATGTCTCAGCATTATCATGGTAATGCCCACCACTGCAGCCTGAGTTCCATCCCTGGCCCGGGAGCTAAATCACATGACACAGAAGAACTCTCCTGTCTCGCCCACTACTTCCCTCATCAGTAGATTCAGTGTGTGCCTGTTCTGCTCCCCACTCTGTCGCTGGGGAGTCCTCTTGCCACCTATACCTCTGACCTGAACCCTGGTTATTTATATGCATAAATAAATAAAATTAATCTTTTTTGTTTTAAAAAAGGAGGGAAACTTCCAAAACATATGCTATTAAAAAAATGACATACAATATTAACAGAAACAAAACTCATATGATAATATCAATAAATACAGAATAAAGCATTTGACAAAAATGAGAATTTTATAATTAAAAAAACCCTCAATAATGGAAGTCAACTTCCATAGTCAACTATCTAACTCCATATCCAAAAATTAACTAAAAATGGATTGAAGACTTGATATAAAAAGTGAAATCATAAAATACATGAAAGAAAACATAGGTAATGATTTCCTTAACATCAGTCATAGAGATGTGTTTGAGGACTCAATTCCAATGGCAAGGGAAACAAAACCAAAGATAGATAAATGGGAAAACACCAAACCAAAATCCCTCTGTACAGCAAAGGAAACTTACATAAAAATGAGGTTATCCTACTGAATGGAAGAAGATATTTGCTTATCATAGGACTTACAATGGTCTAATATTTAAAATAAAGAAGAGTTCATAAGACCCAGTCATAATAAAACAAACATGAAAAGATATCAATGATCGATTATTTCCTATCACTAGGGGAATTCAAATCCAAACAACATAAGAATTGCTATTATCCAGAAGTCAAGAAACAAGTGTTGGAGAGGATATGGAGAAAAGTGAGCCTTTACTTGGATGGTAGTAAAGAACTGGTGTAGCCATTATGGACAACATACATCTCAAAAAATTAAAATAGAAATTCCATATGATCCAATTATGTAGTTTTGGGTATTTTCCCCAAAATACAAAAACATTAACTAAAAGAGCTATGCATGTTTAGTGTAGCATTATTTATAATAGCCAAGAACTATGAACAACCTAAGTTGTCAAATGGTCAAATTTGTTACACACACACACTCACACACACACTGGAATGCTATTGAGCTACAAAAAGAGATGAAATCTTACCACTTTAACAATGGACCTAGAGGAATGGGTCTAGAGGATATTAAGTTTAGTAAAATAAGTGAGAGAAAGACAAACACTATATGACTTCACTAATATGTACTACATAGAAAAATCAAACAAACAAACTAAATAAAACAAAACTAAACTTTTGGACTATAAAACTGACTACACTGGTCACCAAAAGGGAAGTGGGAAGGGGGGTAGGTAAATCAGGAAATGTGGTACTGTTAATGAGTGATATAAATGCTTTAAAATTTATTGTAGTAATGGGTGCACAAATCTGTAAATACACTGTAGATCATTGGACTTTATGGCATGTTAATTTTATATATCTCATTAAATCTGTTATTTAAGTGAAAGAGAGGTATGAACAAGTATAATGTGGGATGGGATAGAGAATAATCTGCCTGTATACAAGACTAGGGAAGTGACAAAGAAAGTGTCAGAGAGCAGCTGTCAATGTGATTATGCAAAAGAGGGACCACATTTCTTTCTACATGTGACAGTGACAAGATAATTTAAGAATCCTAGTGACTATGGCACATGGTTGAGTTTTCTAGCCAAAGGGCAAGATGTAAAAAATGGAGATAGCTTTACCCACCCTGTCTAGAGTAGTTGACTGTGGGGATGATAGCGGTCTCCATCCTCTCTGGACAACAGTACCAAGGACAGTGTCACCCTGCTCTGTTTTCAAGGATTGAGGATTTGAGAAAATGCGCTTCTTCCATATTTTAGCTACCCACTCTTCCATCTGAATCACTTAGCATTTCTTGAAATAGAGGAGAGACAAAAAGAGGGAAAAGTTGAAAATGGAAGAGAGATGAATGGGATAGGAAAAAGGGAGAGAAAGGAGATGAGCAAGAAACAATCATTTAGAGTTAGTCATTCTTCTTCCTGGATCATTCTTTTTACTGAGGATCACAGTATCTCTGACTCCAAGAATTATTAAGTGGCAGACTTGTACTTCTTCTATTTAGCAGAGATGATATGTTCAGTTTGCGTAAAAAAAATTACACAGGGCAGGGGTACACTCTCTACTGTGAGTTGGTTAGACAGAAACAACTAATACTACTGTATCATCTGTTCCTGCTGAGTTTGACTTTGTCCATAAGCAGAGAGCCCAATTGTCCACACACCTCTTATTCATGTGGCAGAAAAACCAGCAGCCAAATCTGCATACTAAAAAAATACTAATACTCAAATCAAAAAGACATTCAATTAAAGAGTCCAATAACTTTAAGCCAAACATCATGACATCAGGATAATTGTGATATGTCTTGCTTGAATTTATAGAAAGAATAAAAACAGGCAACATTTCCATCCAATTGAAACAGTTTACCCATTGCTGCTATTGTTGCTAAAGACATATGCGAGTTAAACTTACACAGAAGATACAATCAACACAGGTATCTCAACTCAAATGAGTGACATGGCACAAAGAAGCATCAGAAATAATTTCCAGGTGAGTATCTAAATTTTAATAAATGCCCAGTTCTCTTAAACATTCCTAATTGCTTTATCATAAGGCAGAATTGAATAATATATGTACTCCCTTCCAGAAAACCAGATCTTGCTGGAGAGGAGACATGAGTGTGAGAATATCTGGAGATGGGTTTGGAAATGTTGTAAGTGTGGCCCTAGTACTATATTCCATTGAAGGCAAAGAGTATATGAAATGGGGGTCCAGGGGAGAATTACAAAACATTTGCTATTGTACTTAAAGTCATTAATTCTGAATAGCCACAATAGGGAAAAAAAAGGCACTGGCCACATAATGAAAATGGAAAAAAAATGAAGGGAGGGGACATGATAAAATTTGAGGCTTTTTATCTTCATTTAAGACATAAGAAAACTGAAGCCCAAAGCAGTTAATGCAGCATATTAAGAGTAACAGACCCAGGTCCTGAATGCATTTCCTCACTGCAGACAATCATACTTTCTTTACTTTTCTTAATTTCTTCTTTCAAAACCCACTCTTAAGGATGCTAAAATGGAAGCCATGCCCTCAAAGGCCAGCTGAACAGAACTGTGCAAACTGAACCTAAACAAAAGTGGAAAGAAACATAAACCAAGAAAATGCTTTATCAATAAAACCCCCCAAACAAAAATGTATTGCCAGCTGACAAGGAACTAAAAGTCAAATAGAAAAGGCCAAGTGCATTTAAAAAATACAATAAAAGGAGTAACAAAAGTAGGATGGAAACTGAGAAGCGTTAAACTTCTATCATTTAATATTTAATGACCCTGTGGACAGACACTCTGAGTGGCACATAATTAGCTTTTTTCTGCCCAGTTTGAAGGTCTAGAGATATCAAGGGCCTTTCCTGATGTTGTACGAGTAGAAGGTGAAAGGTAGAACCAAGAAACCAAACCAGTTGTGTCTGGCAAAAGTTCAAGTATGTCTTCCTTCATTCTTAGCTTCATTAACATTTACTTACGTAGGGACTTGAAGTCATCAAATTGTAAGTATCTTAAAATTAAGTTTGTTTTATAAAATAAGGGATTGTTGAATATGCAAATGAAAATCATTAAAGTTCCTATTCCTACTGATGTAACAGATTTGGGATATGAAGGAAAATAGATCAATCAGTACGTTTAAACTTTTGGTCTGAATGAAAATTTGATGGTGATGACATTTCAGGGGAAGGGAGAGGAAAGCAGTTGAAAATTTGGAGGGTGGTGGGTGTTTATCCTTCACGAACCTGTGAGTCCTATCTCTTAACATTGCCTTTCACACTCTCAGTTCCAAGTATCCTGTCAACTCTCCATCCTCCTGCGCATTTGCAGGTAACTATGCATTTTTTTCCTTTTGCCTGAAATGTCCTTACTCCTCTCTTTTCATCTAACAAGCTAGAAGTTTGTCATTTAGTGCTAAGATTTCCATGAAGAGGAAGCTTTCCTTTATACCCTGGAACTCTCATGAGTGAGGTTTTAATTTTCTGTGCTTCCAGAAAGCCCAATGGAGTAATCTTAATTGTATCAATTATCACATTGTGCTGCTATCTCTCCCTTAGTAATGTTTACTTTAATCTGCTAGCTCAGTGGAGCTCTGCAAACTGGTTTTTTTCTTTTTTCATTTTGTTACTGTTTTGTTTTGTGTTGTTCCAGAAAATCTGGGAAATCAACATTAAATGCACTCAGGTTGGACTCGGAACAGGCACAAACAATGGCTTTATAGGACGTCTGAGAAATTAGGACTCATGTTCTTGAGCCTGTGGACAATTTGCACAATCTAGTTTCTTGGAGGGACAGCAAAGGCAGATCAGCCATTCTATCACTGGGTTTGTTCAGGTCCAAAGAAACACCAATTATGTCTGTAGACTGATACTATGCTGGAATTATCAGTACCCTGAAATTTACTCTTAAATGGATGCTTCTGTTTATAGTTTTCTGTTAAACATCTGTTCTTAGACGTTCTGACATCCGTAGTCTTAGAAAGTATGCCATGACATAGCTTCATCTATATATCAGATATTACCTGAAACACCTAAGGAAACTGTTATAGAAGTGGAAACTGAAAGGAAAACTCAATGCAGCATCTCACAATCATGCTGAAGGAATAGAAGGACAACCTCTTCTTTTCTTTCCCCAAAATGCTTCCTGCTACTTGCACACATTATTACCTTGAGAAAAAGTTCATACGGTGACATTCTTGGATGAAACTAGCAATTATGAAAAATATAAAACTACAGGGAAGCTCATGCCCCCAAGGTAGAGATGTACAGAAATTCTGAATCTCCTGTTGACTTTATGGGTTGAGACAGCTCGGGCGGGAGGTCCAGAGGAGCTGAAACACATCAAAATCTTCCTGTTGTCTTATACACAGCAATGGTTCATTTCTACTAGAATCAAATATCACACTGATCACTTCTGACAGATAGAAAGCATACAGTGCCAAAGAAGAAAGACGAAGTTTTAAGAAGAACAATTGCTGGCAGTCTTAGAATAAGTAGTTCACAGTTGGAATAAAATTCATCCAGTAAACAAGCTTATGGGCACTGTTTAGAGACCTACCATTTGGGAAGAGAAATTGTGTATCTGGGAATTGCTTTAAAATTTGCTTTTTGAAAGGTAAAATGGCACTAACATCCCATAGGACATAGAAATGACAGCCAGGTTTTGGATACAGTAACTCAAAAAACAACTTCATTTTAGGAGAGAACAACGGAGTTAAGACATTTGTCAATGCTGAACATATTATATTTCCCACTACTCCCCCCTCCCCTCCATTACCATTCAAGCATCTTACAGGGTTGGCAGAAGAGAATATTATAATTCTGATTTTCAGCAAAATCTATCTGTGCCTAAGCAGATATGCATGCTTTGTGTGACAGGAGTGCCATTCTCATCATTTCTAGGAGAAAACATTCCATTTGATGCTAGAAATTTCTCCCAAATGCATGCGTTTGTTGATGATTCTGAGGCATCAGATCTCTTTTAGGTAATTCATGTTTTATCTGCACTTCAGAGACCCCAATGACTACACAACAGAAGAATTCTCATACAGAATTATGAAAGAAGTCATTGTCAGGATTTGTGAGCTATGCAATATGGTAACAAGGAAATACAAAAGTGCAAAATGAATGTGGGCTGTGAGTATAGATGAGCACTTGCACTGGGAATGATCACGGGTCAACAAATTACAGCCAATGTCAAGTACAGCTGTCTGGTCTGTTTTTATCAGTAAAGTTTTATCAGAGCACAGCCATATCCATTTGCTTATGTGTTGTCTCTGACGCTTTGTATTACAGAGTGCAGGAGCAACAAAGTATTCAAAACCCAAATTCAGCCTTTACAGAAAAAAAAATTTATAGAAAAAAAAATCCAGGTTCCATAAAACAAAATTCAATAAAAATTTCTTTAGATCCTTCAATATACTCTATTAACATGGAGCCTGCTTTATTAAGGAAGCTTCTTCCATCTGCACAAGCTAATAGATAAGGCCATGTTAAATGGAGGTACAGTCCAAAGGATGATCCTTCTGGTTCTTCACAAATCATGAGAAAAGTTGTTTTTTTTTTTTTAAAGATTTATTTATGCATACAAGAGCTAGGGTACAGGCCAGAGTCGTGGGAGGTGAGAGGATTCACCAGAGACTGAGCGGGGAGCAGAACAGGCAGACGGACTGAAACACACTTCCGAGGGCAGCAGCAGGTGAGGCATAAGAGGTCTGCTACGCCATGTGGGTCTCCTCCCTGGCCGGAGGCAGGGATCGAACTCATGCTGTAGTAGTTGCAGTTTGCTTCATAGTGTGTTGCTTAACCCACTGTGCCACCAGGGAGGCCCAAGAAAAGTTGTTTTTAATGCTGAGTCACATATAACAAGTTTTCCAAGCTCTAAGAGTGGCTAGGTCTTAAGGTCCAAACACTTATTAATGTTAATCTTTACTTTGTGCTTTTCTCTTTTTGCATTAAACAGTGTCCTCAGTGTATTATGTTTTGTTTTGCTTTGTCTGTCTGTTTTAATCAGAAGAGTTCCACACAGATAATTAAAATGGAACAACTTCCTATCAGAAATAATCACCAGACACAACAACTAACTACAACAAGATGATAGATACATCCTAAGATATATAGAGGAAAACAGAAAATGACTTCAGGGGTTCAATACCTCACTGGTGCCCAAGCAGCTATCACTTTCCATCAGGCTTTTATTTCTTTGGTCAGCATTATATTCCCTAAGACAGTTGGAGCCTCCTGATCTGAACTACACAGCTAACTGGTATAAATGGTTATAAAACAATCCTTTGGAGACAATACCATGTTTGGAATGTAAGTGGATAGTTTTAAGCTAGAAATTTAAAACAAAAATTCTACCTGAATTGACTACTTGAATTCTCTCCAATACTCTGGCTAACTGCCCTGCCCATCCTACCATCCTCAATCATTTTGTTAGCTTGGATTGGCTCCGAAAGAAGACACATAACAGTCTTCTCTCCAGGAAAGACTAAGCCCATTGGTTATAATCCCATTTCAGGTTGTTGGCTTGCCCCCATGATCTACAGGTAGACACAGTCTCTCTGCTCTGAATAAGGGAAAAATAGTTTCCTTTTCATAACCCATGTTTGTGAATAACTGGCCCTATTTTTCACAGTCATCTGTTCTGGCTGAACCCTATGTGGATTAATGAGAAATAATAATTTATGGTTATGGAATATCCTATTCCTCCATTTTGAGAACTTGAGAGGGCAGGAGTTTGCATTAGAAGGTGCTGTGCTTTGCCCATGTTCTGTGTCGTTTTGCTTCTGTGAAAAGACCCTGCTGATAAGACTAGCAATGGTAACTATACAAGAACGACTGAGCACTCACAACACAAAGTTCATTTCAGGTGCAAAGTCATTTGGCTCTCTGCAGTTCTGGGACCATTACTGGCTCTAATTTTACTTGAGGAATTGAGACAGAGAGAAATTCAACTACACATTATAGTTCAAATAAAAAATAGTTGGCCACAGACAAGCTGGCTCTAGAGTCCATAGTTTACACCAACACATTACTAACTACAGAAAGAAGCATTTACTTCTTCCACTTCTGTAACTAGAAAAACAGTTTTTAATCAAAACCAAAATAGTGTTGGAGAGGTGGTGTGGTAGACTAAAAGGGACCATACCCTTCTGTCAGAATGGCCTGGGTAAATACCAATTATACATTGGATTAAGTAGGAAAAATTCTTTGTCCTCTCCTAGCCTCAGGGTCCTCATCTTTAAGATAGGAGTGAGGCTAATGTTTTTCATGTGGGGTTTTCATAATTATAATAATGTATGCAAGGCCCCCAGAATAGTGACTGACACATAATGAGCAATCATTCCAGTAATGCTTCCCTTCTGATTTTGTCTGATGGTGTGAGGAAAGTATTAGACCTCTTTCTCACTATTTGCATCTAGATGGTCTTTACTGTTATGTATCACAGAAAGTATCACCAAGGACTGCCTGAACTGCCTAAGAGCCAACAATTCTCTTTTGGAAAACTGAGATGTTCATAACATCAGGGAATAGCTTGGATTCATCAAAATGAGAGCACTAGTGTGATGAGACGTAACTGTATCTCCCAAGCTGACTTGAGTTAAAGGGAATAAGCTTAAAATATTTAAAATCCCAATTACGCTACCACACAGATTTGAATGCTAGTAGGACAAAAAAGAAAAAAAATTATGCTGCATCAACCTAAAATCTTTAATAGCTATTGTCTTTTTTTTTTTTAAAGTCTGAGTCATTCTATTTCATATTTGGATTAGAAAATTTGAAAAATCTCATATGGGTAAATAAGATATTAATATTAGAATTTATCTGATTTTCCTCTAATTGGATCCCAAACTCTCCTCCCTCACCATATAATATGATGGGTCATTCTGACCCAGGCTTAAGTACCAATCCTAACTAAACTAGGAAGGATATAAGTGAGCATTTAGGGAAACACTCAAGTGACTGGTTCATTAAACTTAAGTCAGTACATTGGTAGTCCAGCACTAGACGTGGGTAGTTTCCCTAAATCCTCAGAAGAGAAGTTGAAATGTTCTTCTGCATATTGGGAACAGGATCCTTTCAGGATTCCTAGCTCACTTTTGATAAGAAAGTCAAGATGAACTCTGAGCTTTTCTCACTGAGTTTCCCTCACCATCTCCTATCTTTTATAAGTACACACATACACAAACACATATATACATTCAGAGGTGAAGGGAGAGAAAAGAGAGGAGGACTAATTCTTAATATACCTTTGCCCTTAAGACCTATTAAAACACTTTTTTAAAAAAGATTTATTTATTTATGCACACAAGAGCTGGGGTACAGGCCAGAGTCGTGGGAGGTGAGAGGATTCACCAAAGTGGGGAGCAGAATAGGCAGACCGACTGAAATACACTGCTGAGGGCAGCAGCGGGCAAGGCAGAAGAGGTATGCTACACCATGTGGGTCCCCTCCCTGGACGGAAGCAGGGATTGAACTTATGCTGCAGTGGCTGCGGTTTGCTTCATAGTGTGTTGCTTAACCCACTGTGCTACCAGGGAGGCCCCTTAAAACACTTTTAAAATTTAACACAATTTCTCAAAAAAAATTTTTGTCACTGACATAGATCTAGGAGTAATTCCTTTTCTTCCTCCCCCATTCTTTTATATGTTCATTTAAATATTTATTCATGCAGAAACAATTTATTGAGCACAAACTATGTGACAGGTATTGTGTTAGACTTTAGAGGCAACTGGAACATAATATATTGTCCTTACCATCATGTTTCCAGGTTAGTAGGGGGTAGAGACAAAGAATTTGGTGTCATGTAAGGACTGGTAATAAGTACATAGTCCAGACTTTGCAGATGGGGTTTGGAAGACTGAGACTGTTTTCTGTAAGTGGTACACTCAGATGATTCTGAAAGGAGGGCAGAGATGAGATAGAGGCTGGAAGTTGAAAGGGGCTGCTAGAAAGTGTGGAGGGAACAACAGTAGTTTAGATATAGAAAACAGCATCTGCAAAGCCCATAGTAGGAACGACAACATGTGATAATAAAGGAACAGAGAGTCACTCAACACAGCAGGCACACAAGCAGCCTGGCTGGGGTTTGTGAAGAAAAAAGACCATATTTGCCATTTAAAATAGTTTGGATAGTTTTGTGGAGAACAGATTGTATAGGGGCAGATAAGGGACAGAGTATATACTCTGTTAGTAACAATTTCATAAATGGTATTACTCTACCTAGATAAATGGCATTGTAGGTGAGCTAAAATGGAAACTGATAATTAAGAACAATTTAATGAACAATTAATTTAATTAATTGAATCAACAATTTAATCAAAGTTGAGTGGGAGTACTTAAGGAGGATTCAAAGATGACTTTCAGGAAAGTGATTTCATCTGAAGACTAGCTAGTGGGGTCATTTACCAACAAAAGAAGGGAGAGACTGGACAGTGGTGTCATTTACCAAGAAAAGTGGGGATGGAGCTAAGGTGGAAATGGAGTGAAGAGTTCAGTTTAGCCATATCAAATTTGAGGTGTTGATGGGACATTTGCATGTAGGTATCAGTAGGAAGTGTCATACCCCTTAATGCACACATTTATTTTGGTGGCACTCCAGGACCTCCTAACATTCAATATCTCTTCAAGATCCCAAGTATTCAGCTAAATATAACTTATCTACAACATATGCTATAGAAAATTATTCTGTCTGCAAGACAGCATGGCCTGTATTGTCTACAGGTGAATCTAAATCTCCAGGATCTGGACATCAAGATGAGAGTGTATATCTTACCCCATCAGTAACTCCATACACAGAACCTATAACTATTTCACAAATGAGCAAACAATTTCTCAGCTGTTCACAAAACTGATCTGATGTTAGAACTTGCTTTTGAAAGTCAGGAGCAGTCAAAGAAATAACTTTAGTATAATACACACTGAAAAGGTTGTAGAATTGAAATACATGATCAATTCAGATGGTTAAAAGATTCTGACATACCAAGGATACTCTATACTATACTTTCAGGCTATCTATTTGGAAAAATATCAAGTGAAAACTACAGAGTAAAACTTCAATAAGTCTTCCTGAGGGTGAAGAGTGAAACAATTGAGGAGGATAATTTCAGAATCAAAAGTAAGTTTTATTTAATACATAAAGCATGGTTAGTATATAAACCTGCCTACAAAAGTTTTTTTATTTTTTGCATGAAAGAAATTAATGAGTCCACAAATAATGACATTGCTCTGTATTTGTACTGAAATCTATAGTTTACAAAATACTTTCATATCCATGAAGTTATTTAAATCTCTGAATATTAGAACTTCAAAAGCAGTTCTTTCCAGATCATTTGGTCTGTTAGGAAATCCCACCTAAACCTACAATCAACTTTTCAACATTCAAAATATATTTTGCCTCAACTAAACCACATTCTCTAAAACTAAAACAGTTATTTAAGCATCAATGAAGATGAAATGTAAATATCTTTACATCTGAATTGTGAAGTTCTAGTGGCTGAATTCTCTTCACATACTTATTTTTTGTAAAATACAGCAGAGGATAGAAACACAATACCTTTTGTTCCCGAAGAAGACTGGTGAAATCAAGAGTGATTTCAATGTTTACTCTTTTTCCCATTTGTAGTTTTAAAATATTTTAGTTTAAATCAGTTTTAGATTTACAGAATTATTTTGAAGATAGTATATATTAGTACAGAAAATTTATCACAATAAACAACTATTGATATACTATTAAAGCCTGCACTCAGATTTTTCTCAGTTTTCCTTAATAGCTATTGCCTATTCCAAGATTTCATCAGTATCCCACATATTCAGCAGTCATGCTTATGTAAGTTCCCCTTGCTTACAACAGTTTTTGAGATTTTCCATGTTTTTGATGACTCTGACAATTTTGAGGATTACTGGCCAGGTGTTTTACAGAATGTCTCAATTGAGATTTGTCTGATTATTTTGTCATGATTGGATAGGGTAATTTATTTCTGGGATAAGTCCTCACATCAAATGTCTTATCACTTTTGATGCTAACCTTGATTGCCTGACTTGAGGTACCGTTTTTCTAGTTTCTCAACTATAAATGTATTTTCCTTTCTTCTCCTGTTATACAGTAGTCTTTGGAAGAAAGTCACTATGTGTGCAGTTGACATTTAAACAATAAGGAGTTATGCTCCAAATTTTTAAAGACAGTGTAGCCACATAAATGATTGGACAATTTTCTGGTAGAGATAATTCTCCATTCCTTCCTCCCATTTATTTACATATTTCACCATTTGTTTCTATTACTATACTCACATAGTTTTATTTTATACAATCCAATAGAACTTCATTTTGTTGCTTAAATTCTTCCAGCTTTGGTCATAGGGAACTCTTCCTGATGGCTTCTACACATGCGTGTGTGTGCGCACATGCACACACACATACACACACATTCCAACAGTTGAAAATCTGATGCCCACAAACTACCATACATTTACTTAAATGGTCAGTTATGCTCTATACACATCATGATTTCAGGACTGTTAGCACATAACTCTATGGGGGGAAAGACTTTATACACTAGAGTATAGTAATTATGTACAGTTCCTTTAGGTTTAGATTTAGACTCTACTCATTCATTTAGATCTGCACCTTATTCCCTCATGTTCTTCAACATGATTGTTTCACATATTTGTAATACATTCCTTTCTCACTTTCCCCATTCTTTCCTGGAATCCTCTAGTCTCCTCAATGATTACTTTCATTTTGGATACATTAAAACCTACTCTTCATGCTACCAAGTTCTGTGAATGAACTTTAACAAATACATAGTGTCAAGGCTCCCACATTACTTATATATATGAATAGTTACACTGCCTAAAAGTTCCCTGTGCTCCAATTATTCATCTACATCTCCCTCCTTTCAGAAACCCTGGCAATCACTGATCATTTTTCACTATCACTATAGTTTTGCCTTTTCCAGAATGTCATTCATGTAACTGGAATCATAAAGTACAGATGATTGACACTATTAAATTTACTATCCATGCCTATTTTAAATATTTCTTCTCCATTTTCCTTTTTACTTCTCTGGCATCCCAATTAAGTATATGCCATATCTTTTGGAATTATTCTATAGCTATTGAATGTGTTTTTTTTTTCCTTTGCATTTCAATTTAGGCAGCTTTGATGGACCTGTCTTGAAGTTCATTTCAAGTTCATATCAAGGCTACAGTCAAACATTACCATCAGAAGACTATCAAAGGCACACTTTAAATCTGCTACAATGATTTATTTTTTAGCATTTCCTTTTGATTTTGTCATTGAGTTTATATTTTTCTATTTGTTACCTATGTGTTTTTGCATATTGTCTACTTTTTTGCTTTACAGCCCTTATTATTTTATGATAGCTACTTTAAAGTCATTGTCTCATAATTCTAAACTTTGCAGCATCTGAATTTGGTTCTGAAGCTTTCCCTTTCTCCAGACTGGTTTGTATTGTCTTTTGGCACATTTTTCAATTTTTTTTTTTGAAATCTCGACACATTGTATCATATATTAGGAACTGTTAAATGGGCTTCTGGTATGAGGATTTATGTTTAACTTTTCAGTTGTCATCTATTATTCTTATACTGGGTCCGATTTGTCTGGGTCATAAAGTGTGGGGTAGCTCTAGAAGCATTCTTTAACCTAAAGATTAAATTTTTCTTTTAATGGTCTTGTGTCTTTGACCTGTGATCATCATAACCATTCTTCTTTTATAGCTCCCTCCTATTTCCTCAACCCCTGCCTTCTGAAACAGAAAACCATGAAGGCTTTGGTTCTCTGGACTTACTTGTCCCCCCAGCTCCCAGTTAGGTCTGTGGACTCAGTTGAGCTAGTGAGTGTAAGAAAATATTGAATTTTAGTTTGTCAAGTTTTTATTTGTTATAAAGATGGAGTGACAACTCCAGGCACTTTACATAATGAATCTGAAACTTAAAGTTTCTCTATTTCCATTTTTAAAGATCTTTTATTTTCTCTATTCAGACCCATCTTTGGCTCTATTACCTATTAACACTTCTTTTTCCCATTCTAATAAATAAAGATAATTGCAAACATGTGTGTTGCATTCTGTCAACTTTATAATTCTCCCAAATTAAGTTCATTTCTAGCTGAGCAAACATTAAGAGATTCTCAACTAGTCAAAGTGCAGTAATATATGTTAGGATGGTTACTAATACACATTATAATATTACACTTTATATTTTAAAAGTGTAGAAACTTCACTATAAGTCATGTAGACTTAGAGATGCATCATACACATAATGTAATAATGGTACATTGTCTTTCTTACATGTTGCATATAATGAGGATTTCATAATGGTTTGTGCTTTCAAAGTTTTTTTTCGTAAAGATTAACTAAAAGTAATAATTTTAAAGTTGAGAGAGGCAATCTGAAAAGTTTTATTCATATACAGCAACAGTACAGTAACTATGCCTGGGAAGAGTAATATCTATTATCATTTAATGATTCCAATATGTTCTTTCTATATATACACTAAATCATTGCTTGCTTATATTACTCTGATGTCTCTCAATATTAACAGGGAGTCATCAAATTAGTTAAATGTGACCTTAAGAAGAAAGTGATTTGCTCCTGGACCAGCTCTCAGTCTCAGGGATTACTGTAGGCTATACAGTATGGACAGGGCTAAAGACCTGAAGGATAGTGGGAGTTTGTCATGTCATTAGATAGCTTTGCCATTCTGAATGTTGATGTCACCTCAGGTGAATGGAGGTTACTTTGCTATTTCTAACTCTTAACAGGAACAGGAACACACACACACACACACACACACACTTTATTTGAGGATTGTTCATTAGAGACAAAGCTTACCAAGTGTTTCAGTTTTGGCTTTGTGCCTGCAGAAGGCATTGTCTTTTGAGACCTGGGGCAGATAGTGTTGTTAGATAAGATACAGGAAACCTGGTTAAATTTGAATTACAAAACAGTGAATAATTTTAGTGTAAGTATAATGAACCTGGTTTCCCCTTAAAATAATCTGAGGCTAAGATTTCTTTTTTCTAAAAATTCAGGTTGTTTTTTTTTGTAATCTTACGCAAACATCAGTTTACAATAATTCCCTCATGAAAAGGGATCTCAGGAGGTGAAAAGTATTAAGTGATGGATCATGAGGCTTCTCCTAAAGGCCTGAGGGCATGGGATGAGGGGGAAGACTTCAGTCACAGGGAAAGCGAGGGGTAGATCTGGTCACAGTGTTTACATCCACTAACCAACCTGCCACGTGAAATGAAAAATGTGTTCATACAGCTGTAGGTTGACTTTGGATAGCATTTTAATGGTGTGGAAATAAAGGTTCTCTAAGCACTAAATGCCAAGTCTCATACAAAACAATAAAATAAAAACACTTTAGTTAATTCCCACAATGACCCAGAAAATGTGTGTCACTATCCCTATTTCCAACTGTGAAGTGAAGCCGCAAAGCAGTCAAGGAAAGTCACACAGTATACAACTTCATGACTGACATACTCCTGTTCAATCTTTCCCCAGCGTCACCTACGTTCCTTCATTTACAGAGATCAAGGCCTGCATGGGGAGCCAGCGCCACATGCCCCCCCCCCCCCAGTGGTGAGGCACCACAAAGGCAGGGGAACGGAGTCTCATAGATTGTCCTCAACTTGAAAAGTAAAATATAACACAAAAATCTCAGTGCCCTGCGCCAGCAACGATGAAGTGTTAGAATTCCAGCAACATACAAATGTGAACGACCTCAAGAGTACTGGGAATATCCATAAAAGAGAAGATAACTTACTTCCCCGAGCAGACCTTACATGTCAGGTACTATCATAAATGGTATTTATTTGATATTTTACTTAACCTTCAACAAAACCTTGTGGTTTGTGAACTGTCACATTTTAAAGGAAAAGACTCAGAAATAAGAAAATGCATGTGCATAACCTTCTGTTAAAGAGAGTAGTACTGTGGGAAACTACCTCCTTTTTTCTTCCTACAGTACCTCACCACTTCTATGAATGTTCACCACCTATAACATATGGAAATGAAAAGTTAAATATTTATGAAAACTGTTGTTGAGTGTGTAATCTTGCCAAGTTAAGTAGCTCAACCATTTATTTTAAAATCTGTCAGGGGTGATTAGTGCATATTGCAGGAGAAAAATGTCAACTTTGTTTCTTACTTTGCATGCATAATGCTTTTTAAAAACTCAGGGAAAAATATATATGTATATTTTTAAATTTTAACTCAGTACAAAACTGCTAAGTTGACGCCTTATCAAGATTTTGACTCTAAACTCAACTTACAGCCTAGTCCAGAGGAAGGAGATTGATTCTGTTTGATTCAATCTGAGATATTCAGAAGCCCAAATTCTAAATATTGTATACCGAACTGTAGAACTCAGTTCCAAAAACCTCTAGGAAACAAAAAACTCCAGGAATGGGGTTATTTAGGAGGTTAATTAGGGCTATCCAAGTTGTTAGGAAACATATCAGAAATATTGCCGATCTCTGTCCTTAAAGCAGCAGAAAAGAAGATGAGGTGCCAGGACTATTAGAGGAAATGTAAGTCGAGGGAAAGGCAGATAGCAGAAGCCGCTTGAATGGAGGAGCCAGTTATGTCCCACCATCTATAGGAGATGAACTAGGAAGCCATCATCCATTCCTGATGGACACCAGACTCTGCACAGAAGTGGGAAAGTATTCTACTTAATGAGATCCAGGCTAATATGGTAGTCCTATTTGAGACTGTCACTTGATTTCATTTCTGTGTCTTCCCTATGAAGCATTCCTCATTGCCATTTTGGTAGTCATTTTGGTAAAATGTCATCCTCCCAGGAGAGTTACTAAGACTTTAACCTGAGTTAAGAAATGATGGCTTTGTGGAAACTCCCTGGTGGCTCAGCGGGTTAAACAATGCACTATGAAGCAAACTGCAGCCACTGCAGCATGAGTTCAATCCCTGCTGCCCTCCAGGAGGGGACCCACATAGCATCTCAGATCTCTCCTGCCTTGCCCAATGCTGCCCTCCACAGTGTGTTTCAGTCAGTCTGCCTGTTCTGCTCTGCTCCCTGCTCTCTCTGGTGAATCCTCTCACCTCCTGCGACTCTAGCCTGTACCCCAGCTCTTGTATGCATAAATAAATAAGTCTTAAAAAAAATGATGGCTTTATGAGCTCATTCAGCTACCTGGTACTGTATTATGGAATCAGGAACTGCAGTGTAATTATTTCAGTTCTCCTCCAGTGGGTTAATATTAGACCCACATTTAATTTTCTCCCACCTTATCAAATTCCTTACTGACAAAGTCCTTTAAAGCTCAATTAATTCAGCAATATGATTACATTCCCTGAGGAACATATAAGCATCACTGCTCTGTAGAAATGGAGACTTCCTTAGTATACTTTACTGTCAGAAAGGATCATCATGAACAGAAGAAATTTCAACTGGGAGAATTTACTACAGGGCTGTTAATTTCTATTTTTTAATACTCATTTTTAAAAGTTTCACTGTTAAGATCCTTACAGTGTTCAATCATGTTTAATATTAATCTGTTTATTCATATTTCTGAGTGAAGGAGGATATTTCCTTTCTACAAAGATAAGATAAAAAGTTTTTGCCATAGTACTGCATAGAAGTTTCAATTTCTTCCATTCTTAAAAAATAATAACTAATAAACAATAACAAACATACTCAAAAGCTAAGGGAGCTCTTTTATCCAAATGGAATCAAGCTTAACAATATATTTTGCTTCTTTACCTTTCAAAAAGACTACTATGACTTAGAGTAGAAAAAGCTTTAGCGTGAAACCTCCAATTATGACTATTTTTATGACTACACCTTGATGACTAGAAATTTCCTCATTTCAGAACAGTAAGACAAATGTTAATTAAATATGCAAGATCACAGAAATAAAAATACAAGGGTAATTAGAAATGCATCTTTATAAGGTTATCACTTTATTTGATGAAGCTAGCCTAAAATGAACTTCATGCATTATTATTCAAAAAAAATTCTTATTTTCATATAGTATAGTTATACACTGATTTCTCATGGTAGTTGAAAACTCACAGGGAAACTTTTTGTTTATTTATTTATTCACTGAACTGCAAAGAAATTCAGTCAATTATATTACAGCCATAGGGGTTAGAAAATTAATTGTAATATTTAAATCTTAGAAAATACACAAATGCTTTATAACTGTGTGATAGGAATACTGTTTATTTTAAAAGATAGACAGTTTGATTTTTAAAACATTATTTCAAATCTCAAGTTCTGTGAATGGCATTTCACTTTATCATTGTCAAATCATTTCTATTTTTTTATCAATTCATATTTGTTTACCAAAATATATACATAGGCATTCCAGTTTCCCTTCTGATATGAAAAAATGGTGGAAGCTATTGCTTTTATTTGCACAATACCAATGTCAGTAACAAAAAGTTTGGACAAGGAGAAAATAGATAATTCATAGATCAGAATTAAGGTCATAGGGCAAATTATTACCTTAAAACTGGAAAGAAAATTTTAAAAAATTGTGAAATACAGAGAATCACAGTATACCAGGCTCAAAAGCCAAGTGCTGAAGCTAGAAACTGGTGAGAACTCTTAACAGTAATTGACTAATAGCTGGAGACTGAGGGTGGACTAACCTGATGGATGAAAACTAAGGACACAATTTTGGAATGACCCCCCAACAATTTTGTGAGATTTCTGTACAGGAACTTCTCTGGTTTCCAATGGCAAAGACTGGAGAAAAATCCTCTTGTAACTAACTGAGGGGGAGGAAAATTTACCATTTTACATATTCCCATAGAATTCTGTTGTTCTTAACAAAGGACATAATCAGAGGAAGTTATTGTAGTAGAGTTTAATCACCATGAGAAATCCCTAATTCTCATCCTCTCCAGTCTTTGACATAGGGCAAGTGGAAAAACCCAATTACTTATCCTCCTAATCCTCCTGTCTCAACTAAAGGGTAGGGAAGGGCAGGAAAAAAAGATCAAATGAACGTGTGGAGACCCTATATCAAGGTAACAGACCAACTAAAAGATTGAATCTCTATCATAAAATTATAGACTACTTCCCTTCCTCCCATCCTTGTTACTCACAAACACGACATTTGCTTACTATAAAGAATGCAACTGAAAGAACTATGCGGGGGCCTCCCTGGTGGTACCAGGGGTTAAGCACCACACTATGAAGCATAGGCAGCCACTGAAGCACAAGTTCGATCCCTGGCCAGGGAGGTAACCCACATGGTGCGGCAAAACTCTCCTGCCTCTCTCACTGCTTTCCTCAGTAGTGTATTTCAGTCAATCTGCCTATTTTGCTCCCCAATCTGTCTCTGCTAAATCCTCTCATCCCCCACGCACCTGGCCTGTATCCCAGTTCTTGTATGCATAAATAAAAAAATCTTAAAAAAGAGAACTATGTACCTTGGCTCTTACTTTAAAAGTCTCTAGGAAGCCCACATACAACAAGGGAACACAAAAACATGGGAACCAGGTTATTTTAACCTCTGACATCTTTAACTACAACAAACATTAAACATAGCCCAACTCCTACCAAATCTACAAAAAACTCACACTTAAGTTCTCTTTACCTCAGCCCTTTTTACATTATATCCAACTTTCAAAAAATAAACACCAAAAGGATGAGGACAGGTTAAAAAATATATTTGAAATAAAGTTCTAAGAATCTTCAAAATTAATACTAAAAAGAAAGTTACACAGATCCAGAAAACTCAGAGACCATCAAGCAGAAAGTATAAAAAAATAACGTCCAATAGGTATATAATCTATAACAAACACAAAATTGAAGACAAAAGAAACTCGAGAAAAATCTGATGGAGGAAGGAGCCTATTTTACCTATAAAAGAATAGGATTAGGTTTGTTTTCCCCCCAGAAACCATGCAAGGAAGAATAAATACTTAAGTAAATACTTTAAAAAACTGAAGCATTTTTTTAGAGGTATAGAATTACCCCCTTCAAATGTTGTTACCAGACCACACTCATCACCGAAGCACCCACAGTCAGTCATGTAGATCAATGTTACTGCAACTAAAACAAACCAAAACACAACTATGATGTGACCTATTTATGAAAAATGGGAAATTTATTTATGGGAAAATATCTGAAGCAAACAAAATCACTATCTAAATGAAATTTTCACCTTTATTTATATTCACTTGAACATTTTTACAGTAGCCAGGATAAGGAATAAAGTATCCATTGTGGATCAATGTATATTAATCCTTCATACCAAAGAAGGGGATCTGCAATTTGAAGCAACATGAATGAGACTTGCAGGCATTGTGCTAAATTAAATCAGTCAGACAGGTAAAGACAGACTGCATCATCTCATTTATAACTGAAATATATAAAATATGAACCCATAGGTATAATGAACATATTGGTGGTTGCCACATGTGGAGGCTGGAGAATGAAGGAAATGGATGAAGGTAGTCAAAAGGTATAAACATTTAGTTTGTGATGATACTTTCAGAGCCCTGTGATAAAGTTTCCATTTTTTATGGGCAAAAGGTGTTTATAACTTTAGAAACCAGAAGAAAATCTGGGAAAAGGATGCCAGTTGAATAAATGGATAATGGAAGGAAGAGCATTTTTTTTTTTAATTGCTGTGGTTTACAGGGGTTGAAGTTACAAATCTAAGAAACAAAATCCATTCTGCTCATGAGTATTGACTGTTCTACCAATCAAATACCCTGTTATTATCCTCTAACTGTTGGATTGATCTGGTGCCATTGGTCAGTCTTTTTAAGGTCCTTTGAAGATGATGGATCATGAGCAGTCACAAACTTGGTTAGAACTGCAACATCCATTCTTAACATAATGATTCCTTCTTTACACCACTTTGCATTTTTCATTCCATCTACTTACAGATCTGCTTCTATGCCAGTAACATCAATCCAGACTTCAAGCAATTTCATAGATGCATCCTGACAATGCTCCCCATGGGTCTTGGCCCTTGGTCACAATCCTATTTTTTCCAGCCCTGAGTCTTCCTTGACTCCTTGTACCTCAACCCAAAGTGTATAATGCAAGAAGTTAATGCTCATGAGGATTTTATAGACAAAAGGAACTGAGCTGATGGGCAAATATTTCTCCATTTCAATTCTTAGCTGAACAATCTGGCTTCTGAATCATATGCTTTTTCAAAATTTACTATGAGACAATTTATTGTCGTATAGATATCCAACTAAATAACAATTCATAATATAGACTTTTGTTCATTGTTTTTTCTCCATCGTCTACGCATTTAAAAAAAGAAAAAAAATTATATTAATTACAACATGTCAACTTTAGATCAAAGAAAATTATGAGGAATAAAGAGAGACATTACATAATGATGAAGAGGTCAATGATCCAAGAAGAGACAATAATCCTTACCTATCAATATAACATAAAAATATATGGGCAAATAGTGACAGAATTAATGAAGAAATAAGTAAGTTCTCTATTATATTTGGGAACTTCTATATCCCTCAATAAGAAATAGACAAATCCAGCAATGGGATATAAGAAAGAGTTAACAAAACAGCATTATTAACCAGATCGATTTAATTGATATTTATAGAAGGCTTCATCCAACCACAGCAGAATGCATATTCTTCTCAAGTTAATATAAAATATTTCCAAGATAGGCTATATTCTCGTCATAACACACATCTTAACACACTTGAAAGGATAAAAATCATGTAAAATATGCTCTTATGGAATTTTAATATGTAATTAAAATATAGAGCAATAACTGGAAAATTCTAACATAATTGGAGATTAAAAAATACACTTTGACGTGAAGAAAAAAAAATACACTTTGAAGTAACACCTGAAAGAAAGAAGAAAAATATAAGAAGTAGGAATTATACTTTGAGCAGAATGAAAATGAAAATAACATTTAACATAATTTGTGAGAAACAGTTGTTAAATGGAAATTTATAACAATATACACATCTATTATTAAAAAATCATTTTAAAAATCAATAACCTAGCTGCCACCCTAGAAAATTACAAAAGGAGAGCAAGTTATGTTCAAAGTAAGTAGCAGAAAATGAAAAGTAAAGCACAAGACAATAAAATTGAAAATTAGATATCAATCAAGGAAATCAGTGAAAATAAAAGCTGGTTCTTTGAAAAGATCAATAAACCTGATAAACTGCTAGCCAAGTTAATTTGGGAAAAACAGGCAACACACAAATTACTAATATGAAAAATGAAAGAGGGAACACTGCTGATCTCATGGCTATTAAGAAGATTATAAAGAAGGAATATCATTAAAAAAATCAACTCCGTGTCCACAAATTCTCAAATTTGATCAATTCCTTGAAAATAATTTTAACAATTCATATAAAGAGAAGCAGAAAAACCAAATAGTTATATATCTGGTAAAGAAATTGAAATAATAGTAATACTTCTAAAAAAGGTATCTAAGTGACTTAAGATTTGATATTTAGTTTTCCAATACAATACCAAAAGCATAACCCATGGAAGGAAAAACTGAAAAAAAAAAATTGACTTTATTTAAATGAAAAATATCTGCTCTGCAAAAGACATTATCTAGAGAATGAAAAGATAAAACAAAGAGTGTGAAAATATTTCCAAAATACATATCTGATAGCAGAGGTGTACACAAAATATAGAAAAATCCCTAAAAAATTCAACAGTAAGGAAACAACCCCACTTTTTAAACCAACAAAAGATTGGAAAATATATCCTCATTAAAAATATTACAGGGTTATCAGCAGACATATGGAAAGGTGCTCAAAATCTTGTGCTATGTAGGCATTGCATGTTAAAATAACAATGAGATATCACTACATACATATGATAATGGCTAAAATTTGAAAACTGGTCAATGCCAAAGATGGGTGAAGGTATGGTCCACACAAGTCCCATTCATTTTAGAGAAGACAAAAGTTTAGTTATTTAAAAAGAAACTGGCAGTTTTTAATAAAACTGAATATAGCCTAATCATTTGATTAAATCCTAAAATTTCACTTCTAGCTACCAATCTAAATCAAAACAACAAAACCCAAAAAATTTATGTCCAAAAAAACCTGCATGTGAATGTTTATAGCAAGTATTTTAATTACACAAAACTAGAAACAATCAAGGTAGTTTTAGAAGGTGAGAGAACAAATTTTGCTACACCAACACAATACAATTCAGCAATCAAAAGAAATAAGCTACCATGTCACAGGAAGATATGTAAGGACCTTAACGGAGCATTACTCAGTGATATAAATGAATCTAAAAAGGCTACATAATTCCAACTGTATGGAATTCTAGAAAATGCAGAATTACAGAGACAGCAAAAATTTCAATAGTTTCTAGGGGAGAAAAAAGATAAATAGGTAGTGTATAAAATATGTTTAAGGCAGAGAAACTATTTTGTATAATACTGTTATAGTACGTAAATAATAATATGCGTTAGGCAAAACCCATAGAATATATATTACAAAGTGAAACCTAATGCAAACTATGGATTTCACATAATGATAATGTATTGATATTGGCTCATCAGTTGTAACAAGTGTACCACATTAATGCAAGTGGTATTAACTGTGGGGTGGGGGGATATGATGGAGGGATGGTTATATGGGAACTTTGTACTTTCTGCTCAATTTTATTCTTAACGTAAAACTGAAACCTTGTGACCTTGGAGTATGTTATGGCTCCTGGTTCATCACCCATGTGCTCAAACACACAGAGTAAAGACAATAGGGTTTACTTACAAAGAGGAAGTTGGGGAAGATATTTAAAAAAAACAACAAAGTTTCTAAGGCCATAAATGACTGTTTGTCCTACCTCAGACAGTGTCCACATTGTCCAGTAGTCCAAACTAAAAGCTGATCATGGATGATGAAGCTGTCCCTCCCGTGAGAGCCTGGAGCTGGTGGCACAGGTCAGACACAAGAGGTAAACCAATGTGGGCTTTTAGAAACTGACTTTGGGCTGGTCACTCATGGGCAACTGTGACCTATTTGCTATCTGCAAATCACAGCAGAGCATTCCTTGACTGCCTACGAAGTATAGCCTGTATCAGAGGCAGGCGCAGGGGCGCCTAGGCTGCTGTTGACCTGAATACGTGACTATCTCCATGGTGGCTTGGGAAAACTGCCTGTGATAACATCATACTTTGATGACACAAATCTCCCTCTCTCCTCTCTCTCTCTCAAGATTTATTTGTTTATGTGTACAAGAGCTGGGGTACAGGCCAGAGTCATGGGAGGTGAGTAGATTCATTAGAGACAGAGTGGGGAGCAGAAGAGGCAGATTGACTGAAACAGATTGCTGAGGGGAGCAGCCAGAGAGGCAGGAGAGGTATATAATGCACCACGTGGGTCACCTCCCTGGCAGGGGCGGGGATTGAATTTGTGCTGCTGTTCCAAGGATGCTTCACAGTGAGGTGCTCAAACCGCTGTGCCACCAGGGAGGCCCCGCAAATATCTTTTGAGGTATGGTCATGATGTCCCCTTCCCTGTTCCTTGTAGAACTTTGTCCCCATTCCTATCCCATCCTCTGGACCTTACTCCACCTAGCATTGTCACATCATCAGCCTTTACTAGCCTGTATGATGTCAATAAATGGCACAAGTAGCAGAGTCTTGCCTTGCAAACCTGCTCCATTACTGTTATGTCCCTCAACGAGTTCCAAAAGCAGCAACAAAGTTCCTGTCACAACAGACCAGGACCAGGCTCATGGTGGCAGCTGGAGGTGATCACAGGGGACACTGCTGAGGCAGCACTGCAGCATCCAACAGCAGCAATCCAGGCCAGTGGCAGTGTTAAGGCAACAGCAACAGGAGATAGCTCCAGAGGTGGTGTGGGCACAGGCCAGTGGTACCAATCAGGAGGCAGTGACAGAAGAACAGGCAGAGGTGGACAGTATTAGAGGTGCCAGGCATAGGTTAGTGGCACATGGGAGCAAGGTGCCAGCTGACCTGGAGACAGTAGTGGGACTCAGTGTGATGAGTCAGAGATCTGAATGAAGGTTTTCTTAGGCTGTCCTGCTTTTATATGGCATTGAGGGCCCTTATCTCTTCCTCTTGCTCCCAACAGCAGAGTGGGTTTCAAGCCTGATTGGTGTGTTTTTCAAACTGCCATAGGTTCAAATCCCAAACTCAACCGGCATGTGAAACCCAACCTGTCCTGAGGTTGCATGTGGTAGTGGGCTCAGGAGGCACAGTGGAGCCAGGCACAACTAGCTCACCCAGGGCACCACTGAACCAGGAGTCACAGAGCCACAGAGCTCCTTTTTAAAAACTACTTAAAAAACTGAAAACTGAAAACTTAAAAAAAAAAAAAACCTTAAAAATAGATAATTAAAAAAAAGGTCCCTATCCTACTAGAGCTACTCAAAGTTTCATAACTCTAAATTAGGCAGGCATAAAGCGATCTTATTGTCCTTCATCTCTCTCAACACAGCACACACAGTGCACGCAATTCTGCTGACTTCTCTGATACATGCTAAATGGAAAATCCAGCAGGTAAAACCACCATGCTATCCACAGAATGACAATGTCTGATGTAAAAAGATTTAATTCTCCTGCTATAAACAGAAATTTTAAAGTCAGTCCATTTGTCCAGGAAGAGTTGAAATTGGTTGCTTTTCTTTTTCTTTCCCCATAATGGAATTGCAAGTAAACCTCACTGTGGTCACCGTCACTTGGGAGATCAGAACACTAAGAGAAAACCTGCTAACATCTGTTGGGAATGCCTGTGGGAAACCGCACCAGAGGTCCTTATGTCAAAGTCAAGTATCCATGTCTCTCCATGAAAGATTGTTTCCAGTAGGCAACAACTGTAACCAAAGTGAAACGGGGAGAGACACAGTTTGCCTGGCAGTTTATACCACATAGCTATTCAGTGTGGCACTAATGAAGAAGCTGAAGTATCATGATATGGTGACCATCTGTTTGAAAGTAAAGTCCCATGATGCAAGGTGTCGGTCTCAGTTTTCTGAGATGCAGCCAGGTTGAGGCCTGAGCACTTCATGGAGCACCCTGAGACACTGCTGGCACAGGAGGGACTGGTGTTCTAGAGGCAGCCATATCACATCGCCTCCACGGGCTTCAGCATTTTCCTGACTGCCACAGTTAGTTCCTGTCTCTGAAAACAATCTGAATATTCTGGGAGCGCATCCAAACACAACCCTCTTATCTCCTTGGGAACAGAGAGCTTGTAAGCTTGGGGCTGAACTCCTCTGCCTGTCAGGAGCCCAGGCAGCAGCTCACCATGACCAAAAGCTCATCTCATCCCACAGTGCACTCATCTGGCTTCTTTCAGTCTTTTTCTTCTTCTCCTAGAAAGCGAGGTAAGCAGAAAGGTTTGCAGGTGATCAGCGAGGAGCTAGTGTAGGTGTTCTCAATTTAGTACACTGATTACCATTTTATTTCAGGGTTCAGCAGTAATTACCACTAATGAACAACACGATAATTTGCAGCCATAAATCACCAGTTCCTTGGTTTGCTATTTAACACAACGAATTAGAGCCTTTTGTGCCCAGAACTTGGCAGGTCTCAGTGTATCTTCCCTTCAGGTCAAGGTGTACTGCAGTATGCAGGGGACCCAGGAGGATTTCTACTCAGAGGGAATATTCTGGATTCATTGATATGAATCATGATCATAAAGATATACCTGAGGTCTAACTGGTTGACACTGAGATATCATTCTGCACCATTTGGCAGCTTTTTCTTCCTGGGTGAATTAACAGCTCAGGCCAAATCGCAGAATGTCTGCATTCACTGTAGCATTTGCACAGGACAGTGAATTGGTTTTCCAGTAAAATATGCATACATATACCGGCAAGTTTCTTGTGCAGTACCCTAGCAGGGTTGAGGAACTCTTGAGAATAAGCAACTCTGTTACTGATAGGCTACCAGTACTCATGTATGTATTTTATATTTTATATCCACAGTGACTTGAATGGAAAAATCTTTTAATGAGTCAATTGCGAATGAGGAATCCAGCTGCCAAAGGTCCTTACCCAATAAATGTGAGGTATCAGGTTAAGGTTCAAAGCTTTAATTATAACATGGCCTACATAACTTGTTTTATATATGTTTAAATAGTTTCATAGTTTTACATATTTTCTCTATGTATTACTTTCAATGTCCTTCAAAGTTGAGCTACCATTCTACTTTCTCGTTATTTCCGTATGGTGTCTGTATATATATTTAGTGCTTAAACAATATTTGTGTAGTTAAACAAGAAGCCTCTGTGAAAAGAAATAAATCTTTTATAGATGATACATATCATATTACACATTACAGTATAGAATGCAACATTTATTTTATCATCAATAGTAACTATAAATATTCCATTGTCTAATACTATTCAGCAATCAAACAAGATAAACCAGTCATTCATAGGAACATGGATGGAGCTGGAAGGGATTATGTTCAGCAAAATAAGTCAGAGAGCAAAAGAAAAATACTGGTTTCCCCACTAGGAGGAATATAAGGGAACCAAACAAGAATCAAAGGAAAGAATAACAACAACAATAATAAAAACACAACAAAACCAAAATACAAGGACTAGTTGGGGACACTTGTTGGGGAGAAGGGAGGGAGAGGGTTGAGGGCAGATAAGAGCCCAAGGTACTGAGATGATGGTACAATGGTGAAATGGTGATGGGGAGTCCATGGGGATTACAATTGATGTCAAATATATATAAATAAAGGAAAGAAAAAAAATAAATATTTCATAGTCTTCCATTATATTAAAATACAGATTTTGGGTTAAGCAATGGAGCCAATTTAAATAATTCATAATAAATTAGTATCCCTTCTATTCCATCAATGCTACTTAGTAGCCTCAAGACAGACTATATCAACATTATATATCCCAGTTAATAAAAGATTCATCAAGATATGAGCTGCTTTCAGAAGGGAGCAAACTACAATAGAATCTATGATCCTGAAAGTGTTAAAAATAGGATTTAATTAAATGTTCTAGAAAACTGAAATCACAATGCAGCTCAACACTACAAAATATGAATTTTACTTAAGGAGTCCTCCAAAATCTTTCTGTTTAATGTAATATAAATTTAGGAAGGTAGCACTTTAAACCTTCAAAGAAAGCATCTTAAGGATTTACCTCTAGTAAGAGATTGGGACCCAGTGGAGCTAACAGAGGAATACTGTGGCCCTGGAGGTATAAAGGGTCTGTGGTGGCCACGGAGAGGATATCTTGATGCTCTAAGAAATGGAATCAATAACTACTTCTTAGGTTATGAGATAATTGAGAATAATAGAATTGTTAACACAGATTAATATATATTGATTGCAGTTTATAATTTTCTGTGAATGCAATATAAGAAGCCATTCATTATCATCTCCATACAATTACTAATGAAGACATAGTAGAGTTATTCTTTATATTTCCTGCTTTTTAAAAAAATGTGTATAATTACCATTGTTATTCCAAAGTTTCTATAAAAGAACAAAGTACAAACAGCAATAGTTTTCCAAATTGCTCTCTGGATACTTCTTTCTTAGTTCCTCTAATGACAGGGTGGTTTATGTCTTTCACTCTTTTTAGAAGGCAGTGATTTAATGATCAGGAGAGATTTAGGTTTTACTTGGATAATGCAATGACTTATGTAGAAAAATGTTTCCAAGCATAGTAGAAAGATGCTAATCATGGTAAGTCACAAAAGCATGTTTCTTACTGGATGTGCTTTATTTTAAATTTAGTGATTTTTTTGGTAATCTCCAAGTTCTGTTTGATAATACAGAAGTCAGCAAACTTTGTGATATGTGTTGTCCTTCTGATGTTTAAAATCTGACACTAGATTTATATCAAAATATTCAGCTATTGTAGAATAAATTTTCAGATAAGAAGGTTAAGTAAAGTCATAAGACAAATCTTATTCCATAAAACTTACACAAGTTCATTTTTAAAGAAAAGTCAAATGTTCAGCAGTAGCAATTGAATGAAGAATAGGGTATGATTGCATGCCATGAGTTTTTAATATTGCTGTGAAGAAAAGAAATGTGATGTGTGAAGCTTCAACCCCATGTCCTCTCATCAGTACTAATACTCATGAATAATAAGAGTAAAAACCTCAAAAATATGTACTATTTGCCCCACTCAATTATTTTTCTTTATTTATATATATTTGACATCAATTGTAATCCCCATGGACTCCCCATCACCATTTCACCAGTGCACCATCATCTCAGTCCCTTGTACTCTTATCTGCCCTCAACCCTCTCCCTCCCCTCACCCCACCAAGTGTCCCCAACCTGTCCTTGTCTTTTTGTTGTGTTTTTATTATTATTATTAGTTATTATTCTTTTCCTTGATCCTTATTTGGTTCCTTTGTATTCCTCCTAGGGGGGAAGCCATCAAGTATTTTTCTTTTGCCTTCTGACTTATTTCACTGAGTATAATCCCTTCCAGCTCCATCCATTTGCCTATGAATGACTCTAGTTTATCTTTTTTGATTACTGAATAGCATTCCATCGTCGATTTGTACCATATCTTCCTGATCCAGTCATCTGTTTATGTGCATTTAAGTTGTTTCCAGGTCTTACCTATTATAAATAGTGCTGCTATAAACATAGGGGTGCAGGTATTTTTTTTTGAATCAGTGTTTTTGTGTATTTTGGGTATCCCACTCAATTTTTGAAGAGAAATTTGAAGAAATGCAATTAAGAATTAAAATTCGATACACTAGCAGCAGAAATTTTTTAAAAATATACTGAGGGCCTCCCTGGTGGCGCAGTGGGTTAAGCAATGCACTATGAAACAAATTGCAGCCACTGCAGCACAAGTTCGATCCCTGCTGCCTGCCAGGGGGGGAACCCACATGGCACGGCAGACCGCTCCTGCTGTGCCCGCTGCTCCCCTCAGCAGTGTACTTCAGATGATCTGCCTGTTCTGCTCCCCACTCTCTGTGGTGAATCCTCTTACCCCCCCACACCTCTGACCTGTACCCCAGATCTTGTATGCATAAATAAATCTTTAAAAAAAAAATATATATATATACTGAGCTGAGAAATAAAGTGAAACCCAGGATAGTAGAATAGATTCAGAGCTGCGTGGTATAAGCCATGTGTAATAACTTCAATAATATTTGTTAAGACTCCTAACAAGGGCTATAAAGAGAGCCTAGTTAAGCTATCCATTCTCACATCTTCATTACAAATTATAAAATCATGTCTGTAGATATTTTACATAAAAACTGAGATAACTTTCATTCTAATACTTTATTTATCATATAATAAATATATAATGTAATATAAATATATAATGTAAATATAATATCAAAATATTGTTACGAAACCTTATTGATGTGCTTCAGATAACTTTCAATATATCCCCGAACATCTTATATTCTTTTATATGCTTTCTATGATATGAAAAAATGATTGAGGAACACTGCTTCAGCATATTTTTCTACCACTCAACCATCACTTTGATGGTTTTTACATGAACTCTCTTCCCTCCTGCTCTCTTTTCTTCAATTTTAGATATTATTCATCCTCAGGTACCAGTTCAGAGAAAGCAACATCTTCTATATTGAATGATTAATGAGCACCCATGACATGATAAAGGGGCGCTGTGATTATCATGCTACTGTATGTTATGCCATATCCGGATCTTGAGAAATTCTCCTTTGTAGGTTAAAAAAGGTATTTAAACATAAGGTGACGCATAAAATGACAAACTTGAGTGGGGTGGGATGGAAATATATGTGTAGAAATCGGAGCTAGGAAATATAATAGTCCAGACTTTACCCTGTGTTAAAATTTTGCTTTTCTTTATTACACAGGTGGATATCTGGATATACATATAATATATATGGACATACATATATACATATAAAATACACACACACATAATATATATACATAATATATCTATAGTGCCTCTAATATAAATTAGTCACAGTGGTGTATAATAAAACATAATTTGCATTTTGTAAATAATTGTTAATATACTTAAGATATGCTATATGTATGTGCTAGCATAATAATACCAGAAGTGATATCATGTGTCTCACCTGGTCATGTTTCTGTATGTGTGTATATATATGTTCCACTAAGCCATCTACCCATTCAGCTATAGTGACAAAAGTTAAGGACTGGCATAACTGGGTCTACTTTAAATCAAATTGGAAAACATCCCTATTATACTCTCTTTAACTAAAAGCATGAAGCTTTTTTAAAACATGGTGATTGCTGAGTTGATGATGAGATCTTAAATCTTCCATACTGGGAGGATTAACAATAGGTCTCTGAGTAACTTAAATATAGATATGCACACAACAGCTAAGTTCCTTCAACATGACAAATGACTTTCACATCTAATTTTAGTCATCTGCTGTTCTGTTTGAACTTATCCCACTGTGTTCATTTCACTACTGGTGCTGAAGAAATTTTCACCTGTCCTGTAGGTACCATTCTGTGGCTGTTTAACTAGCAGCTACAAGGAGTCATTAAAAGGCTCATCATTCTTCTTGAGGAGTACTCCCAGATACAGTGGGAGTGGAACTGAAAGGTTCATGGTACAGAGAGCAGTACTGACATGGCTGAGAATGAGGAGGCAACTGGGCATTTGTGTAGGAAGGATTCCAGGGTACTTTATGAATTATATTTTTGGCTTTCATTCCTTCTGGTCTTTCATCATCCCACATTCTAATCATATTGTTTACCACCCTTAGGTCTGAGCAAGATGGCTCAATGGCCAAAAAAGGGCACGTACACCCAATACACTGGTTTGAAAACTAATTTCAAAAATACCTGTGTTTCCCCATCTCAAGTGTCAGCTCCACTTCAAAAAGAGGAAATGAGTCTTCCTGGCTCCAAGAGTCAAAACTAGCTCCATAGGGAGAGCTGCTGGCAGTGATAGCATAATAGTGATTTCACAGCACTCCCATCACAAACTTTAAAGTCTTTACAGAGCTACGTCAGAGAGAGAATTAAACATTTTTATAAAATAAATATTGAAAACTTCTCAGAAATGTAAAAAATAAAGGCAAATAAATGTGTTACATTTTTTTGAAATTAGAAATTATCTTTGAGAAATGGAAAAATATCCCTTGCTCATGTATTGGAAGAGTTAACGTCATCAAAATGGCCATCCTACCAAAAGCAATCTACAGATTCAATGCTATTCCAATAAAAATTTCAATGTCATTCTTCAAAGAAATAGAAAAAA
>JAGFMF010011457.1:4047748-4113589 GCA_019455555.1 Galemys pyrenaicus | reverse complement strand
CAAAAGACACAAAAACTCTGATTCAAAAGAATACCTGCACCCCTATGTTTATAGCAGCACTCTTTACCATAGGTAAGACCTGGAAACAACCTAAATGCCAAAAACAGATGAGTGGATCGGGAAGCTGTGGTACATATACACGATGGAATACTATTCAGCAATCAGAAATGAAAAACTAGACACAGTCATAGGAACATGGATGAAATAAGTCAGTGAAATAAGTCAGAAGGCAAAAGAAAAATACCAGATGGTTCCTCCCGTAGGAGGAATATAAGGGAACCAAATAAAGATCAAGGAAAGGAATAATAACAACAATAATAATAACAACAAGAAAAACAAAAACCAAAAATGAAAAGACAAAGACAAACTGGGGACACTTGGTGGGGAGGGAAGAGGGGAATGTTGGTGGGCAGACGGGAGCACGGGGGACTGAGGTGATGGTGCACTGGTGTTACGGAGATGGGGAACACATGGGGATTACAATTGATGTCAAATATATGTAAATTAAAAAAATTTATATTAAAAAATAAATAAAAAAAGAAATTATCTTTGACATATCAAAATACCCAAAAGTAATTTCTATGTAACAGAAAATGAAAACTCTATATTTATTTTAAACAAATTCAAGAAATCTAATAATTCATGTTCATATATAGTTCTGATAGGAATTATTATTTGAATATTATTATATTAACTCATGTAAAACTTTGATAAAATATGTATTTTCTTATTAGGTAGGTTTGGTAATTACACAACTCTTGGAGTTTCAGATCTGAGGTCTCATTTTGTGTTATCACTATATCACAGCAATACCAATTCACTAACAAGAAAAGCAAAACAAAGGTGATATCCATGAAAATATTCCTTTAAAATAATTCAAACATCAAATTGCTTGTAATTTTGCATCTCATCATAATAAGGGTATTAATCTTTAGGCTATGGCTAGATTTTCTACCATTTATTATTTCAGTGACCTTGACAAGTTATATTATTATGTCTGGGTCTTATTTTCCATATTTGTAAAATGGAAAATAATTTCATAAATGCTCTAAGATCACTGTTTAAAAAATAAGTTAATGCACTAAAACTTTAGCAGAATATCTGATATAGTGTAAGTACTAGTAATTCTATTATCAATAAAAATTATTTTTAATATTTACCTGGGAATTGGATTTTATTTCTCTTATACCTACATCACATCAGTTAAAGGAGTCCATGTTTATTTCCAAGAAGGTTACAGCATGCATTCTAAAATTCAGTTTCAGACATTTATAACTTATAGTAATGTCATATGAATGGGATGACATTTTAGAAAATCTATTTGTCAACCATAAAATTCTACATGCCTTTAGTAACTGGAGTGATGATATTTTGATTATTAGAAATTATATCATAGATATATATTTTGATTATGTCATAATCAAATTATTTTTCATATGCTTGATATTTATTGCAATTTCCTCTCCAATTCCTATAATCTCAGTGGTTTCCTTACATTATACTGTCCTTATAGTAGATTGAGGTTATGTTTGATTTATTCAGTTTTTCTAATAAATTGTGTTTTGAGGATACTTTGAAAAATACAGAAATTCCTTCTTTCAAAAAGACAATTCTCCAGACATTTTCCTTTACATCTTTAAATAGTAGTCATTGTCAATAACTGAGGCTATTTTTTAGAATAAAAGTAACATCTTAGTTCCTGAATTGTTACATAAGTTTATAAGAATAACCATTTTATTCTTGAATTTGCTTCCACACTCTCTAAAATCATTCTGACAAAGCCACTAGATTTAAGAAAAGCAGAGGCTGGAAAAAGGCAAAACATAGAGAAGAAATACCCTCCACTTTCCACAGTCAATGTTTAGCTATTGTTGTATTTCTTTCTAAATTCCTTTTCTTTGGTCCTATATTTTTTGTTTCTGTTTTCATACTTGTGTTGATATTGTAAGCAAAGTTTTTATCTCCATTAAATTATAATAGCTGCCACACATGTACTTTGGGCTTTTTTACTCAAGAGCAGTAAGAAGCCAAGGGCAGGTGTCAAGAGAATGCTAACTCATCTGGGTTGAACACTAGGTTTCTAGTCTGAAATTAAAGGTGAATTTTTAAGTATTTCTTCAGTATAAGAAAATTGACATCAACTGTTAGAAACCATAATTGTGAAGGTACCTTAAAAATAAATTTATGTAAATTTCTCATTTCACATAAAAAGTAAAGATCAGCTAGCTCACCTGCCAATAATACACTTAATGTGACTGGTTAAATTCAAAGAAAATTCTCTTAGATAGTGCTCCTTCCATTTGGGCCCACCCTTCACATTTAAGAATTACAAGATAACAGCACATGGAGACTCCAGGCCAAGAGCCTGCCACTTCCTTTTCTCTTCTCACCTTGAGTACCTCTTGACAAGAGTATGTGCACTTTGACAAGGGTATGATTCTCCATGGAAATGGAGAATCAATTTGCATATCCAAGTTCACTTAAAATTTTAGGCCTTAAAGAGCACAAAGTGGTACACAGTCTACTTTCAAAAAGTCAGATCTAAAGGAGAGTGTGACTTGAATAGATGCGGGGAGTAACTCCAACCCATTTGAATAGGGAACTCTGGACTCCCTGAAGCCCTAAAGGATGGTCTTGAGACAGTGACAGAAGCTCTATAAGGCCCTTTCTCTTTGCTCCATGTTTTAGTTGGACTCTGAAAGATCTGAAAGTTGTTTCAAGGAAGTAGTGTGAGGGCATGTGGAAGTGAAAAAGAAAAAGGAAGACCCAATAAATAGTGGGTTAATATGCAGTTTACCACTGTGGAACTAAACTCAATCCCAAGGTGAGCACTCTAAAAGTCTCTGTGGAATGCTTCTTGGGATTGTTCAGAACTTGGAGCAAGAAGTGGAGATACGAATCCATTTAATGTCATATCTTATAGATTCAGGGTCACACTTGGGGCTCTAATTCTCTCAATTCTGGTCTTCCCTCAAGAAAGTTAAGCAAGTCTTCTATATGAGATTAGAGAGACCCTTAAGAGAGCTGCCCAAGGAAGAGGCTCTGGTTGCTAGGTGGTAAAGGATATATTGGATCTCTCTTATGTATGTAGCTGCTAAAACACTCCACTGTCTGTCATTACCATCTCATTAATAGTCTTTAAATGACCTTGTCATTTAAAAGTGTAAAGTGAAGCATTTATATTGTACCTTACACATGAAGACATTTTAGTTATTTAAAAGTGGCATTAAGTTGCAAAATAAAGAGATAAAATAAAGAAAGTCTCAAGTTTGTTTCTGTGACTTGTCAGGTTATATTCCAGATGGATCTTTTGTGTACTGTTGAGAATTTACTCATGGAGTAAAACATTTTATTTTATATCTGGACATTGAACCATATTATGTCATTTAGCATTTAAACACACTTGTATTCAAAATCATTCAGTTGTCTGAAGCATTATAGTTTAAAAACATCTATTTGTTTCTCAAGAGCTATTTAACACAAGTCTAATTCAAAATTTTGAAGCAAATATTCATAACTTCTAAATGTTTCTTCTTCCATAAGCACTTACACATTCATACAAGTATACATTTCCTCAAATTTTAAGGACTCTATTTTGCTGCATTTTAATCAAGTCCTTTTGCAGAGACTTAAACAGCACATTGTGATGATAAAAACTGCCCAAGCTGGTGATCTTTGCATTTGCCCTTCACCAAAGCAAATTTCATCTCACATGAGCAGATGGATGGAAATGGACCAAACTGGAGTCCGTGAAGGACCAGGATGATTTCAGCTGATGACTGACTCCTGCTAATCATGAGTATGAGACTTGCTGCCAAGAAGAATAGAGAATCCAGGTTTCTTTAAAAAGCAATTCCATTTGCCACTCTGAGGCAGGGACTCCAACTCAGCTCTCAGCAGGGACAGTTTCTCAAACTTAATGAATTTCATTCCTGCTACAATCCTTTGGGAAGAAACAACCTTCCATTCTGATTACTATCCAGTTTGTTGTAAGAACATGATGGTAATATCTACTTTGATGTTGTTAGCAGACTTACAAGCCACATTTAGAGGTACTAACTTAAATTTTTTGAAAGGCAGCTGTTTTTAGTTATGTTATTTTAAATACATCAAAGTTCACGTGTATTTCTATGTAGGAAATCAAAACATCACTCCTCTCATTAAAAACTACTTTCAGATTTCCTACCACTGTAAATAGGCATTTCATGGAAAATAACATGTGTCTTCATAAATCTATTCGCAATAAAGTCTCATCCTTTGCCAAACACACAGGGAAGTTTCTCAAGATCTCTGACTCCTTTTTTGCCCTAATTATCGCGTGAAGACCTTTGACATCAGATAGGTGTGGCACCTGGTTCCACCACCACCTGTGTGTTCTTAAACCTGTGCTTCACTTTTTCTAAGGGTCACTTTTGTTATTTGTAAAATGGGTGTGGTAGGACTCATCAGGGTCTGGTTATGAGCATTAAATTGTAGGATTTGAGTGAGTTGCATGATCAAGCAACTGACGTGTTGAAGAGGTTCAATAAATGCTAGTTAGTGCCATTCCTTACCTTCCCTCTTAAAAAACTTTACTTGTAAAATCCCATATCACTTCCTAACCAAATATTTCCTATTGCCTTTTTGACCCCTCCCCCCCCCCTTTTTTTTTAAATCTTAAGGAAGTTAGATTGCCACATGCACACTGACTATGTCTGGTGACTTGGAAGCTTACGTACCTTATCATGCCCTATAAATGAAACTAGCTTGGCTGTTCTAGCAATGGGGCTAGTTACTTGTATATTCTTGACCAAAGAATGATCAATCTATATTTGGGGAAGGTCATTCTCTTCAGCCAGAACATACATACCAGTGAGGAGGGAAGGGGATACCTGCCTAACTAGTCAGATCAATGGCTTGTTAGGTGTCATAGTCAAATCACCCTTACTTCCAACCAGTTCTTAAACCCTTCTCAAACTCCAATCCTTTATAATCTTCTACTGACACTCCTGGTTGGAAAAATACTACCCATAGAGCATAATAGCACTTCACCTGTCCAGCACTTAACCAGTACACTTGCTTAATACTTAGCCAGAGTTATCACATTTCATCCTCCTCCTAACAACCCTATGAATATAGTGGAATTATCATCTATATTTTATAGATAAGGAAAAGAAATTTAACCAAGCAAAGAATAACAAAACTGAGATTGAAAACTTGGTTGCCATTCACCTTCTCTTTTGAAAATTCACAAACTTTAATTTTTATATTCATTTGAGAAATAGAATGGTACAGTGCTGGACTGCCTTTCATAATTTTGTACAAATTGCCTTTAACTAATATTACATTTCTTTCCATATTTTTATGTTTATGCCATCGTTGTGCTTAAGCTTCTTGGGTACAAATATGGTCAATATCTACTATCTTCCTTCACTCATTCAACAGAGGCACATCCTATGAAGTAACAATGCTAAGAGTTTTAAGTCTAGAAACAAATGTTTCCTGCTGTGGAATAGTTCATGGCCAAGTGGCAACAATATTTGTACATTAATGGCAACATAGAGAAAATGCAACCGTAGAAATTTGTTGGGACACAGTGGAACTGGAGAGGAAGTTGTGTAAGTATAGGGGAAGGGTTTCTCAGAGGAAGAAATAAATGAACCGAGTCTTAAAAAACTAGCAACTGCAAATGTTGGCGAGGATGTGGAGAAAAAGAAACTCTGCTACAGTACTGGTGGGAATGGAAACAGGTCCAGCCTCTATGAAGAGATGTATGGAGGTTCCTCAGTCTAGTGAAAATAGAGCTACTATATGACCCAGCAATCTGACTCCTAGGGACGTACAAAAACATTAATTCAAAAGAATACATGCAACCCTGTATTTATCGCAGCATTATTTTAATAGGCAAGACTTGGAATCAACCTAAATGCCGAAAAATAGATGACTGGATCAAGAAAATGTGGTACATATAGACAATGTAATATTATTCGGCTATCAAAAAGATTGCTAGAGACATTCACAGAAACATTGATAAAGCTTGAAGGGATTACGCTCAATGATGTAAGTCAGAAAGAAAAAGAAAAATACTGGTTGGTCTCATTTATAGAAGTAATATAGGGGATCAAGGAGGGGAAAAGCAACAATTACATCAACAACACCATCAAAACCACTACAAAACAAAACAAAAATAAGCAGACAACTACAAAACAGAGCCCTTCTGCAGGGAAGAGGGAGGGACTGGGATCCAGGCATGGAAGGGAAGAACACAAGGGACTATGGTGAAAGTGCCTGAGTGAACTGATGATGGAAATTCTATGGGGACTACACCTAGAAAAGAAAGCAAACACTGAAAGAAAAGTTAATTAAAAAAAAATGAAAAAAATAAAGCAAAGTACAAATTTCCAGGAAGGTAAGTTGTGACAGACAAATCTTTTGTCTGTCCCCATCAATTTCATGGAAATTGAGTGATATGTTTTGCCTCATTTTTATTTATTTTTGAAGATCTATTTATATATGCACATAAGAACTGAAGTGCAGGACAGAAGTGCTGGGGTGAGAGGATTTACCAGAGACAGTGGAGAACAGAACAGGCAGATCTACTGAAATACACTGCTGAGGGAAACAGTAGAGGAGACAGATAGGTCTGCTGTGTCCTGGGGGTCATGTCCCTGATGGGAAATTAAATTAGTGCTGTGGTGGCTGCAGATAGCTTCATAGTGCTAGGACTTAACCCCTTGAACCATCAGGGAAGTTTTATCTCCTTTTTAAACACTTTTCAAGTTATTTTAATGTTTATTATAAAATGTGGAGGTGTATAAAAGTCAATACAATGCATAAAATTAGCAACAGCACACATTCAGTTTCAGAAAATTAAGATAACTAATATCTTATAGGGTATTGCTAGCTCCTCCTTACTCCTTACTTTACTTACTGGTAAATTTTAGCCATGCAGTTTCACCAGACAATTATCAATAGAAAATCCTCACCTATGTAAATATAGTCATATATAATTACATCTAAAATTATATATTAACTTTCCCATTTGTTAGCTATAAAACATATACACACATACACAGTATATGTATACAAACATATAGATCAATAAATGTAGGATTAGTGTTTGGATTTCTCATGGACTGATCTGCTTCATTTAATATTATTTTCGATTGAAGTATATCCATCCATGATTTTTTCCCATTGTTTTCTTTGAAGTACAATACTCCATTTAGGAATTAATTATACTGATATTTAGCCATCTTAATTATTGCCACTCAGGTTCTTTTTTTCTTTTTATGACTGCTATAAACAATATCATGAACATTCACAGGCATTTCTTAAAGCACATATGAGAGAGAATTTTTTATGGCATATGAGTAGGAATACTATTATGCTACCAATAATGAAAGAGATTTTTTGCTGTTTCAAAAATTTAGCTAACACTAGATATAACCAAATTTGTATTCTATTATTTCTAGCCTAGTCTAGTTTAGTTTAGCAGCATCAATACAAATCTAGTTGAGCACACATGCATAATTATAAATCATACAGATGTTTATTTATGAAAATGCACATGTAAAATTTATATGTTATAATGCAGTGCTATTTCAATAAAAGTGTAAAAAATTCTAAACAAGAAATAGAATACTATCAAATGTGACTCTCCCCAAAATTTGTCTTCTCATTGCATCACCCAGAACAATCATTAATTCGATTTCTATCACCATAAATCAGTTTTGCCTGCTTTTGGAATTTAAGAAAAGGGGGATCAAGTAATAAAAACTGAATCTATTAGGTCTATACTACTCTTTCTATTTATAAATTGATCTTGAATTATCTCATCCTGTCCTGACCTTAATATGAATTTCTTAAACAAGAAGTTACTTGAAAATCTTTTCCTGTACTTATAGACTCTCTGCATTTTTTTTTTCTGCTGATCAATGCTCATTTTTCTAATGGACTTATTGGCCTTTTTATTTTATTTTTAAAAAGATTTATTTATTTATGCATACAAGAGCTGGGGTACAGGCCAGAGTCGCAGGAGGTGAGAGGATTCACCAGACAGAGTGGGAAGCAGAAGAGGCAGATCAACCGAAATACACTGCTGAGGGCAGCAGCGGGCGAGGCAGGAGAGGTCTGCTGACCATGTGGGTCCCCTCCCCGATGGGCAGCAGGGATCGAACTCGTGCTGCAGTGGCTGCGGTTTGCTTCATAGTGCATTGCTTAACCCACTGTGCCACCAGGGAGGCCACTTATTGGCCTTTTTAAATTAATCTTCAGTGTATTAATCTGATGTTCATTATAATATCAAGGAAATATTTTGTTTCAATTTGTGATTTATGTTTTTACACTTTTATGCTGTCTTTTGACACTAAGAAGACCTTAATTTTAATGCAATAATTTTTATGAGACACTTCATGGACAGGTTTTTTTGCTTGTTGAATAAATGATTTCCTTCACGAGTGTCAAAAAAAATTGTTTCTCTGTTGTGTTTTTCTAAACTAACTTTTTTTTAGTATTTTATTTAAACGAATTTATTTGGGGTGTGGAGAAATATATCTAATGAAAATATTTTTCCATAAAAATGTTCAATTATTCTGCTGTTATTCTTTGGCAAATGACTGAAAGTATTGCGGTTCTCAATTGCTTTAGTAAGCATTTATGTGTTTCCTTTTATTCCATTGATCTGTTTACCTATGCACTAATAGCTGCTTTCTTAACTTGTGAGGTTCCATTACTAACCCCAACAGTTCCATTTTGACTTCTAGGAGGGTAAATACTACATTTTTTCCTTCTGGTAGGCTGTATCTATTTTTATTTTTTTAAAGATTTATTTACTTATGTATACAAGCACTGGGGTACAGGCCAGAGGTGTGGGGGGTAAGAGGATTCACCACAGACAGAGCAGGAGCAGAATAGTCAGATCAATGGAAGTACACTGCTGAGGGGAGCAGCGGGCACAGCAGGAGAGGTCTGCCATGCCATGTGGGTCCCCTCCCTGGCTGGCAGTAGGGATCAAACTCGTGCTGTAGTGGTTGCGGTTTGCTTCATAGTGCGTTGCTTAACCCACTGTCTTATTTGTAATTTCTCTAAAAAAGAAACTTACATTTTTAAATCATGTTATTTCTTTTGTTGGAATGATCATAATTTATATCATGTGCTTCTAGAACAAGTGTCTTTTGTTGTAAATTATATAGGAACGTAATTGATATTATGCTGATATTTTTATTGACTGTTAAATTCTTTAATTCCAACCATCATAAAAATTATTTTGGACAATAGCACTTTTCTTATTACACTTTTTCTTCTTTTATGACATTTACAATATAGTTCCAATACCATCTTGAACAAGAATGGAAGTCACTGACATCTTGTTTTATTGATGCAAGATATACCAGCAAGTAAAATTGGACTAATATGTAAAACAAATCAATTTAACTTATAGCATTAGTAAATAAACAATATGAATGATACTGATAAATTCTGAACAAATTGTTGGTAAAATTTGATTCAGATTCACATAAAAAAGATCTTTGCACACTAAAAAACTGAAGAAAATTTTCTTATTATGATAGGACTAGTAGTAGAGTCATAAAAAAATTGTAATTAACAGTAAATGTCAAAAGATTTTACTCTGAGAATGAGAAACATATTTTGATAACTTGTAGTTGTTATTGTATAGGGAAGTCTAGCCAGTACATAGTGACTAAAAGAAAATAAATATTTAAATTTAATGAAGAAAAAATCTTACATTTTTCAGATAAGATTTAAAGGACAATTCAAAATATATACAGGTAATTATTAGAAGTAAGAAGTAAGTTAAGCAAGAATGCTAGCTATAAAGTCAATATTAAAAAATCAATTGAACTTCTTCTCCCTACTAACAACAAAACAAAATGAAATTTAAAAATAGATATCATTTATAATAGCATCAAAAATTAAACATCAAGAGATGAATCTAACAGATATGTACAAAACCTCTAGGCAAAAATCTATAAAACATCACTGAGAGAAATTAAAGAAGATCTAAACAAATCAAGGTCTATACTATGACCATGGATTAGAGGATTTAATAAAGATTTATAAGTACTTTCCAGACTCATCTGTCTATTTAATGCAATTTCAACGAAAATCAAAGATAGTTCATAGTTTTAAAAAATAGTTGGGTGTAAAAGGCAGCAACAACAAAGGGTTTGATTTATTTATTAAATTTGAGTATAAGGTCATCATATGGACTGACAGTATTAAATGGAAATGAATACATATTTATACAAAGATGACTACTGAAATATTCATGGAAGAATTATGTATTGTATTCTAAGAATAAACAAAAACCCAATGAACAGAACAATGGATGTACAATGAATCAGGCTTAATTATAATGTTCAGGTGGTAAAATGCTAACTACATTCAAGAAAATCAATAGGTAATAGGGCAGGGATTTTTTGTTTATGAGGAAATCAAAGTACTGTGAGTTGGAGGGGGCCAGAGATTGACTGATAAATAGCCAGCATTGTTGTTTTCTTTGACCTGGTTAATTATGAGTTTATATTATATAATAAATACTTAAGGTGCACATTTGTTTTATACATTTTTTTTCTATATGAACACAAATAAAAATACATATTCCTTTACATAAAGACCTGAAATTGTTTAGGAAAAAATAAGGAAAATATTGTCTTGAAGAGAGATCATCTATATTCCTTTTATTTTCTAATATAGTATCCATAGTAACTGAATACCAACCCTAAATCAGATTTGATCATTCCTGCACACAAATCTATCCAAGGATCTCCAATTTCATTGACAGCCAAGTCCTTACTATAACCAAAGGCTTACCTGATCTGGGTCCCTATAATTTCTCTGGTCTTACATCCCTTAACTATTTCCCTTGTTTACTCTGCTCCAGTCACATAGACTTATTTTCCCTAAATATAGACTTTCCTCTGCCTGGAAAATACCACCAAATTTCACATAGCCTCCTCCTTCTCTTATTTCTTTTCTCCATTCCACCTCTCGATAGCCCCAGGGAACACAACTTAGAAAATGCTATATTAGAATTTAGAAATGGATTTGACTCCAAGTTCAATTTCTGGTCATCTGGCTCCATTTACTCAAGGAATTAGCACAAAAAAGGAACTCATAAACAGTCTATATTTACTGTTAAATGATGCCATAATGTGTACATATATTTTTTTAAATGATGTGCAAATTGATCATTACAAATTAAATTGCAAATTTACTTAAATGTAAGTGTTCCTTATTTGAAATAATTCACTAACACAAATTGCCCTTGTCAAAATGCCTAGGGTACCATTCCAATAACAGGGTTCACCTTCAGTTTCTTCCACAATTTATTTGGAATGTTGTAATTATTTTGATTAGAGATGTATGTGTCAACAAATCTGATGTTAGCATATCAACAAAACGTTATATATTGACTTCCTCACATATTTAGGTTTCCATGTGCTCAATTTCCTCCTTTGTGAAATATTGGCAATATTTGTATAGAGAAGATGAAGTGAGATAGAATTTGTTCAGGATCTGGCATAGTGCCTAGCACATTTAAGTTTCTGGGAAAATACTAGTCCCTTTACCTTTCTTTAATTGTCTGTTCCAATACAGTAAATTTAGCTTTACAATATGAGTTACAAGTATAAATTACATAAAATACATTCAGATGAATATACCTGTGATTTATACATGTCATGCTTTCATGCACATTTTCCTAATTACCTTAGAGCAAATTGTAAAACAAAGCCTTTCATTGAAGCTCAATTATGAATGCTGATTGTAACAATTTGCTCTATACAGCAGGAATTGGAAAACTTAATTCAGAGCCAAGTTCTCTCTAATTTACCGTAAATTCTTCCAGCCACACTTTTTGTTTAGTTTTGATTTTCATTTTGAAGGAATTTGAAATATCATCCAGGTAAGAGCAGAATAATAAATACTTCTGGTGTATGTAGTAGGAGATGGTGCTAGATATGAGAGACCAATCTAATTTCTTAACACCACTTAACAAGAACCTGTTTTAGTCTCATCTCTAATCTGGGCACAGGGGACACTTAGATGAATGCAGCATACTAGTATGAGACTATAGGTACTCCAAGAAAAAAACAATGCACCAGCAGCATTACTTGGAACTACAGATTTTTGGTATACCACATTTCTCATTAGTGCATGAGACATATTCCAATACAATTCTGAAGGGTGGAAAGAGCTTTTGTGCTAAAAGTATTTTAAAAAATTGTTTACAAAGGTGTTATCAACCTCAAGGTTAATCATACAGAAAACTCACTGAAGAAGGAATACAACTATCTAGCCTTCTCAACGTAAATAACACTTTATTAAACAAATGAAATATTTGAATAGGCTGCCATGGAAAGACAAATGTGCTGAGGGTAGAATTTAGTAACTCCTAGAAGCAGGTAGATGATAAACGCTTATGGATTCCTAGCTTTGCTTCTATACAATTGAGTAAATGTAGACAAGTCTTCTAATATGCCTGGACCTCAGTTAATAAAAAATATAGAAATCTGGATTTCTGATTCAAATATATCAAATATCCATTTCATCCACAATTTGCTATGATCTTGTAATTATTTATGAAAATATTCTAAATACATTGATGGTGCTGACAGTACTAAATCTCAAAGCCCCCAAGTGTGTTGGTCCCATTATTATTTCAATAATTCAGTTGGAAAAGATAAAATGATGCATTAAACAGTTTTCACGTCAGTGAAAAACAATCCCCAAACATATTTATACTATTTGAACTTTAAAAATAGGTCCAGAATTGCCAAAAATACATTCTCCTTCTTGTAAAAGGACTTTCAAATTCATAAATATGAAAAAGTATTGCTAGTGAGACTTGAGCTACAAGACAAGAAAGGCAATTTTTTTAAAGATAAATAAATGAGGGAAATTGAGGGCATATGAAAAAAAGGACAGATGATAGGAGAAAAAAAAAACACTCTTCTATGAAACAATGTTGAAACCAAGGAAATTAAATCATCTTTATTTCATGAAAAAATATCTTTGATAGAAATGCAGAAGGATAAAAAAGCTTTTATGGCATTTTCAATAATAGATGTTCATACATATGAGTTAGCATCTGTGTGTGACAGATTCTCAAACTGAACCAGATATTAATTACTTTCATATTTTAAAAGGGTGATCCATTTCCAGGTGACATTCAGTAAAATATCTCCAAAAGATTATGTATAATTCCTTATTTTTTTCAAAGGCTTAATACTACAGTAATCACATTAAAATGTACTTTATATATATGCACATATATAGATATATATTTAGTGTTATCTACTTTGGTCTCACTTTTACATAAACAGAAGTTTCATAAAATAAAATAGTCTTATAAACTGGGAGAAAGTGCACAGGGTTCATGATACAAGCAGACCTTACAAATATTGTGGGTTCTGTTCCAGGCTACTTCGATAAAACAAATACACAATAAAATGAGAGACACATTTTTAGGTTCCTAGTGTGTGTAAATGTTTACATTAATTGTAGTTTATTAAGTGTTCAGCTGTAGCAGATGCTATTTGATAGGATTTCTTTCAAAATTTTAGTCAATGCTGTCAAATACTCCCTCTTATAAATCAACTAAGTTGATGTAACATTCTAAATTCTTTGTTCTCATTTAAATAACACAGAATCTTCACCAAGAGTGGATTCCATCTCAAGAAGTCACTTATTTGCTTAATAGAAACAACTCATGTTTAAGTTTATTCATGAGATTGCTTTAACTCAGTCACATATTCAGACTCTACTTCTAATGCCAGTCCTCTTGTTATTTCTACCACATCTGCAGTTAATTCCTCCCTGTAGTCTTGAGCCCCTCAAAGTCATCTGTGAGGGTTGGAATCAACTTCTAAATTCCTGTCAATGTTGTTTTTTTAATCTCCTCCCATGAATCACAAATGTTCTTAATGGAATCTAGACTGGTTAATACTTTCCAAAATGTTTTCAGTTTATTTTGCCTAAACCCATTAGAGGAATAACTACCTCTGGCAGCATTTTTTTATGAAATGTATTTCTTAAAAAATAAATATGACTTAAAAGTCAAAATTTACCCCTTCATCCATAAGCTACAGATGGATATTGTGTTAATAGACAAAAAAAATCATTTTGTATATCTACATCAGAACTCTCGGGTGACTAGTTGTATTATAAATGAGTAGTAATATCTTGTAAGCTCTCTTCCTCTGAGATTTAGTCCTCAACAGTGGTTTTAAAACATTCAGTAAATCATGATGAAGACAGATGTGTTATGATCAGGCTTTATTGCTCCATTTATACAGCTCATTCAGAGTAGATTTGGCGTAACTTTTAAGGTACTAGGGTTTCAGAATGGTAAATAAGCATTGACTTCAACCAAAATTCATCAGACATATTAGTCCCTAACAAAAGAGTTAGCTTGTCTTTTGAATCTTGAAGTCTGGGCATGACTTCTCTGAAGCTATGAAAGTCCTGGGCAGATTCTTATTCCAGAAGAAGATTGTTTCACTGAAAATCTGTTGTTTAGTGCAGCCACCTTCATCAGTTTTCTTAGCTAGATTTAAATAACATGCTGCAACTTCTTTAGACAATGCTGTTTCACTTTACACTTTCATGTTTTGAGATATAGATTCTTTCCTTACACCTATGAACCAAACTCTACTACATTCAAACTTTTCTTCTTAAACTTCCTCACTTTGTTCAGCTTTCACAGAATTACAAAGTCAGGGCCTTGCACTAGATCAGGGTTTGCCTTATGAGAATGTTATGGTTGTTTTGTTCTCCTGTCTGGATCACAAATGCTTATCCCAAATAAGCAATAAGGCTGTTTCACTTTCTTACCATTCACACCTTCACTGGAGTAGCACTTTTCATTTCCTTCAATAGCCTTTCCTTTGCATTCACAACTTGGCTAACTGGTGCAAGAGTCTGGCGCTCAATATGACTTTCTCATTAAGCTCAATCATTTCTAGCGTTTGACATAAAGTCAAAGGTGAGAGACATAAGAAATTTCCTTTCACTTGAATTCATTGTAGGATTATTAACTGGTCTAATTTCAATATTGTTATGTCTCAAGAAATAGGGAGGTCCCAGGAGAGGGAGATGGGGGACAACTTGTCCTTGAGGCAGTCAGAACACATTGAACATTTATTAAGTCTGCTGTTCAATCTGGGTGTGGTTTTTACCATCTCAAAACAATTACAATAGTAACATCAAAAATCTAAGAATGCAGATCTGCATAACATATATAATAATAATGAAAAGTCTGAAATATGGTAAGAACTACCAAAAGGACTACAAAAGAACTATATGACAGAAATACTGTGTGAGTATAAAGCCATCATATTCATGACACAACTATAAGAGAAAACAAATTATAAGATAAATATAAATAAAATTTCAATATCACTAAAGCTTGATAATATGACAAAAACAGAGTTGCCTGCTATAATCTCCACCACGTTAAATGTGAATACATATATATTTAGGAAAAAAGCTGGGCGGCAAAATACTTACAAAATTAGCATCATTTCTACCTCCTGGATGGAGATAAACAAGCAAATAATATTATAAATTGAATTAGTAAAATGAAAACATACAAATAGTGAATGAAAGAATAAATTAAGATATTTGAAATATTTACTGCACACAGGCTAATCAAAGTTTATGGCATGTACTACCTCACATACATTTCAGATAGATTAGGAAATAGATTTAGACTTTTGAAGAGGTAATGAAAAACCAGTTTCCTCCAAAACAATGCACAAGAAAGGAGTTGAAAATAATATTATAGCAAGTATTAATAGGGAGATAAAACTAGTAGACAGGCCATGATAATTATCTAAAATTTTTAGACAGAAAATCAGGAGAAGGAGCAGATATGAGAGCAGATGTAGGCTAACTGGAGAAACAATTTTCAACTATACTAAACTTGTTGGTGTATGTACTATTATTATTCCTGTCTTGCAGACTAAAAAAAGCCTAGGGAAATTAATGTACCCAAAGTTACAACAGTAGTAATTAAACAATGAAGATTAAATTCCAGGAAACTGTGACCTTCTGGCACTGAGCTGAATAGGGAGCCAGGTCTCCATTCAAGGAAAAGAACTGACTAGCTCAAGATTCAGTCAACAAGCTGACTTCTGAGACTTCTCTCAAATTTTTGATTAATTAATACATAATTTGTTCATAGCATGAGCTTAAATAACTCTTGGAAATACATACCTACAAAAGTTGTAATACTTTATAGTAATAAGAAAATATTCTTCCTTATAACATTGTAATGTCCAAAAGTTTCTCACTGAATAATCAAAAAAAGCATGTCTTCTTATGTAACACATTTTATATCAAACAACCTATCATCCAATTACATTTTAAACTTTGTCTTCCATAAAATTATGAAATTATGGATCACCATAAACTTGTCAAATTAAATATAGGGAAGGGTATGTCTGTTTTCTTCAAACTGCATCATATATTTTATTCAAACTACTTTCAACACTACACTGTGTAGGTGAAGAACTCAGCACATGTAACCTACAGAGAATGAGTCCCTGGCAGTCAATCTGATCCTTGGTTTCTCAGATATTTGAACTTGACCTTTGCCCAGGAGCCCACTTTCTAGTAAGTGTTATCCACCTCAAAAGGGATATTGATTGAACCAATATAGTGACATGTGACATAAAGCCTTGCTTTTTTATGGAGAGGTATGTGGTTGGTAGTTGCTTAAGGTGTCTGCGACAATCCTTGTCTCTTGGTGTTCACATCCTGCAAGAATAGCCTTGGGAGTGTGAGCAAGACTTAGTGACTAAATTCCAACAAACAGAAGTTAGTGGCGATAGTACACTCTTGACCTAACAACCAAAGAACTTAAGACAAGTGACTTGAGTTAAGTGAATTACCAAGGATCAGTGACTGTTCTGTGTCTCCTACTCCCACACCTACCTTGTTTTAATTGCTCATTACTGTTTATTTTTTCTTTTCCTCCTCATCATTTTAATTGAAGTAACATTGGTTTACAACACTGTATACGACCTAGGAGAATAGGCTCACACCTCCTCAAATGTATCTTGCAATACCCACCACACTTCCACCACAGACCATCTCTCCATTTTCAAAAAGGAATATCTGTAGTTAGTTCACCTGCCCACCACAGCATGTCGGGTATATGGGAGACAGATAATTTGTCTATTTAGTTCAAGAAGAACTCTACCTTAGATGCACTACTTAAGAAAACCCCTAGGCAGCCTCTTCTTCACATGGATTTGATTTAGATGATGAGAATCAGAATTAGTGCTGACAATATGCTGGGATGTTTTGGCCTTCAAGGGTGTCATAAATTTGAGGGAAAGACATATAAGCCGAATCTACAACAGTTACAGCAGAAGACATAGCACCTGCAACAGCAGTGATGCACACAATGAAGTGTGAGGGAAGTTAGTGGATCCTAATTCTGTAGAACAGAGAAGGAAATCAAATAAATAGAAACTAGACTGAGTTAAAAAAAGTAAGTGTGATTTTGAATGTTGGGAAGGTCATGAGCAAAGGAGATAAAGTTGAAAAGATGGTGAGTCAAGAGGTGCCTAAAATGATCTGGTATTTGGCAACAATCGAGCTTTCAAAAAGCTCCCACAGTGGAATCTAACAAAAGGATTAGGGAATCCAGGAATATCTTTACACAACAGGACTTCCACAGCCATGGAAACAACACCACATGATCAATTATTCTATTTATATGAAGATTACTTATTTCTTTGGGCTATAATAGGGAGAGGTTTGATTTCCTGTGGAGATTAGGAGAGATGGAAGTCCACACGTGGAGGCGCTACTGACGCTCTCAAATGTTTCTCCCTAGCAAATATCCGCAGAAGGCGACTGAAGAATCACTGAGGCTATATGAGAGTGCTGGAAAGGACTGTCAAAGCACACAGCCGGTACACCCTTTATTCTCCAGGGTATGTGAACACACACACACTACAGTAAACAAACCAGTCAAACAGTGCAAAACATTAAGGGATGCAGAAAGGAAGGATATAATCTCAGTACCTAATATATGCCAATAAATGCACACATGGTATATTATATCATCTTTATATTAATGTACATTGAGAAAGAGTGATTTGTCTGCACACATATGGATGGGTAGACAAATAGTTGCCCATGCCCCACAGTATATAGAAGATGAAATATCTAACTCCATAGTGTGTAAACACACACACACACAAATATAATCTTTCCATCATACGATTTTAATCCCGTGACACCTCTTTTTCTCATAACTATAGAAAACTAGAATCACTACTGTGGTTCCATAGTATAACTCTAGCAAAGAGACACCTTGATTTTTTTCTGGTAGGAGCAAAAAGCCCCATATTCTCATGAAAACATGTTTGTGATTGAAGTTAGCAGCCTGAATGTAATGGGGAAATGAATGGGTGGGGAACAGATAAAGACACAGCTGTTATTACTTCATTAATATTGCCTTGAACTGCATCTTTTGGTAAGTTAAATGCTACTTTCCTTCACAAAAGCTGATTAACTAAGCTAGCATGCTACCATTTGTTTTCTGAAACATCCATATTAGAGATGTTAAGCTATTTCACTCACAATAAGAACTTGGCTTAAAAACACATCTTCAGTTGCTCTGACAGCGGGACCATCATGCCAAAACCAATGCGTTTACAGGCTTCATTCCCATGTTAAACAACCGATAGATAATTTGGGAAAAGCCTAATATTATTTTTTCCTAATTCTCTTCTCCATATAACAAGCACACTTACCCCAAGAGACACACAAAAACACTGTAATTCCAATCCCTCCGGTTCATCTCCCCATATTCTGCTTATCTCTCTGCACTCCTCACATCATTTAATTTGAACTTCATGGGAAGTAAGTGTGCTCCCTATACTTGTGGCCTCAAAGCTAGGGTTGCCATATAAACACTCAACACTGAGATAATGAGTTTTATATAAGCACTGAAAGTGTTCCACACATTCATCAAAAATATCTCTACTAAATAATTATTTGTTATATATCTAACATTTAAATTTAACTGGGTGTTCTGATTTTTTTCCACTAAATCTGGCAACCCTATCCTACCCAAAATGAAACTTTAATCCTACACAGAAACACAATTCCAATCCTATTCATATCTCTTTGTATAGTTGAGGCCTAGTCGACAATATAGGTTCCCGAATCAGCATACTAGGAATCAGCATGGGGGTAATAAGAAACTATAATTTGAGAATATAATTTCTTTTGTAGAGAACATGCCATCTTCTTTATGCTGGTGAAGGACTATGGGAAGAAGTCAGAGTGGAAAAATTTGATCTAAATTATAATTCACCTTTACAACTTATCAACTAAGAATACTATTTCATTTCCATCAACCTTGTTTCTTCATATATACAATGAGAAGAAAAAAAAATACCCTGCTAGGTTTTTTGTGTCTATTTGTTACTAATGGCAATCTCACTGATGCACTAGTTCAAATATGGATAGTTCTTGAATGCATCCTAAGTAGTTCCTCAAATCATGTATCTCCACATGATACTAAAATACAAGATCAATTTTTTTCCAGACTAAAATCCAGTCACTTTTATTATTATGGTGATTTTCTATATCAGATGTTTGAGATTCTTGATAACCTGAAAGTAAAATGAGGTAACTCATGTGAAATCACCAACCAGCCCATTACAAAGTCATGTCAGAAATAGCAAATTTTAATACCCTTTCCTCTACTTCTTATGAATGCTTGAAAGTCTTATTAACAAAGGGAATCTATCTCTTACATGCTTTCAATACAGTGTAGTCTTCTGCTTCAAAACACATTCAAGGAAATACAGTGAACAAAGTCCTTCTGAGAATTGTGGGCACAGAAGCTTTACTGGACAAAATTGACTTGCCTCTCTTCTGCCCATGTACATGAGGAAAAATGTTGAAATATTAATTAATTTCTGGTGGAAATATTAATGAAGGGAAACAGCCTATATAATGAGTTGAAGATATAAAACATCTCTTTAGAACAAAATGCTGAAATGGAAACTTGTGTTTTCATAAATATTACTTATTTTAGAGAGTGGACATAAAAACTTAGGTGATATTCCTAGAATGCCTGGAAAATATCTTCCCTACTACAAGATAACTCCAGGGCCTGTATTTTCTAAAGTGAAAATTTATCACACAGCAAAGAAGAGGATGTTAGTATTTAATTTCTCTTTTCCAGAAGAATCAGAGTGACAGCGTAAATCTAAAGGTAAGTTCAAACAGCATGTGTCAAGAGCTCCCATCAGTGAAATAGCTCCCAGGAACAAGTTACAATAACCAACTCATTTTAATTAGCACTTAATAAATGCCAGGTTTCATACTAAGCTCTTTACAAGCTTCATGTATGCTGATCTGCATACTACCCTATCAGATTTCTAATGCCATCATCTGTTTCACACAGGTTGTGAAATCTAGGATAAGAAATGATAAATCCCTCTCCTTAAGTAATACATATAATAAATGGTCAGTGAAAATTAAATCAAATCTGTCCATTTATGTTAAAATTTCTCACCATGCAGGCAGAGATCTTCTCCTTCAGAATCATATCAGAAACTCATAATCTAATCCATTCCAGATTACTCCTCCTAATCAAATATCTAAAGTTCTATGGCCATTTTTAACATGGCCATTGCCTGGGATGAGAGTTAAAAGTTACATTTATGGTTTCCTGAATTCTGCTAAGCTGTCCATCTAGGCTATTCCATTAATCTTATTCTCACAAACCACAATTATGACATTAACAGAAAACATGGTTCTATAGTGAGAATGAACAATTCAGGAATTGTTCTTTAAAAAGATACCTAGTCAGTCAGGATCCTTTAGAATCAGTGGTCCACTTCTAGGGAGGCAGAGGATTCCTGAAGCTGCAAGCTGCACCTTTGAGGTATCCTCTTGTATCACTTACTGCTTAAATAGTAGAAATCTCCAGAAATAATTTTGGTGACTAAATTATCTAGAACTAAACCACAACACTTGAGTTTCACTGAGATTTTTGCTTATACATTATATGTAATCATTTAAGCAAAAGGAGTAAAGAAAACCATACATGGTTTAAATGCACTTTGAAATCATAATGCAACAAATATTTATTGAGTTCTTAAAATTATGCTAAGCATTAGGCTGAGGATGTAAATTCTGCTTTTACAGAATGCATTCTCTCATAGGGAGATGAATTAGAAGGAATGCACAAATAAATCAGATAGAGTAATAAATGTTATGGAAGAAACAGAGGCTAACATGAATGAAACAGGAAACGCATAAAATAGGATGGTTAGGAGAAGTCTCTTAGGAATTGTACTTTGACTACAGCCTTTACAAAGAGAAGGAAGTAAGCAAGAGTAGATAGCTCGTACTGACAGAGCTAGTGCAAAGGCCCAGAAGCATCAACAGATAGAGGACAAGGTGAAGTCTGATGTGGTGGAAACAAAGTGGGCTGTGTGGAAAGTGATAGGAAGTGAAAGCAGGAAGGTACACAGTGCAGATCATGAAGGACTTCACATAGCAGTGTATGGTGCTATATTTCATTCTAGATCATTGAAAAGTTTCATGCAGGGAAATAAAATACTTTGTTTTATGTTTGAAATAAAAAGGTATATAAAATTCAAATTCAATTATAACGCGATTTACCTTTGCTACTAAATACCAGGATTTTCAAACATTGACTCCTCCTGGTCCTGTTCTTGGCATGCTTCTTCTTCTGTCCAGAGAAATCCCACCCTTCCCACATAGATTCATTCAAGGTCCACTGTGCCCACTGACTTCACTCGCACCACTTTCCTAGGTGGTCCGTTCTTTACTTTTTCTCTGTCTGCAGAAACTAAATGGGAATTCGATTTTATTATGCTCCTAATGTTGTTCAGAGAGCAAGGACTTGGTGAATATTTGAAGTAAAATCCTCAGCTTGGTCCATTAGCTGAGACTTTGCACACAATGCCTCCAGGCAACCTTTCCATACAGCTACTGACAGAATAAGCTATTTAAGAGAAATCTGATCACTCCACTGCTTGAAACCTCTGAAGGCTTTCCTTCAAAAGGTAATATTATCCTTCTTTTGAGGGTCTGTAGTGTCATAATCTGCCCTGACCTGACTGCCCAATCACACCTTGACTCCCTTTAACATGTATTATGAGTCTCCATTTGCCCAGGACTCCTTACCATTTCTTAAAACCCTGTGTTCTTCCATCTCTTAACCTGCAATCTTCCTTTTTCAGTCCCTCATGTTTCCTTCTTCCATCTCCCAAATGTAGGAATACTTTTATTCTTCCATGTAAAGAAGCCTCCAACTTTTCTAAAGAAATGTGGGTGTACCTTCTTTGGTTCATTGCCCCAGTATTTAGCAGAGTATAATGCCTAAAACTCTAGCTCTATGAAATAGGATACTATAAAAAAAAAAAGAAAAGAAAAGAAAAACTTCAGAAAACATTGCTTTTATAGCCTTTTCTCTGACTTTTATGAATGTGTATAAGTTTCCTGGAGCCTTTGGAAATCAAATGGCAGAGCACAGGAACATCCCAGTGGTCTGGGAAAACCATATCCTTATTTCAGCAAAAAACAAAACAAAAACAAATACATAAACTTCAATTAAAGTCCATTTTGCACTGAACAGCAAAAATAGGTTTATGAATCTGCCCCACACTGAATTGTGGACTTACTGAAAGTCTGTCTTACTCATGTTAGTGTTGCTGCCTTGGGACCTGACCACCTAAAGGGGTTCCACACATTCTGATTGGCTGGACTGTTGTAACTCCATAAAGCCAATTCTCTGCTGATTGAGGAGACCAGCATCATCTTCACTTTGCTGCATTTTCAGATGCATTTTTTTTCTCTCCTTTTCTACAGATTGATGTTGGCACTTGAAGCAATTCACAAGGAAAATTGTACATATAACTCTATTTGTGTATTGGGAATCAGTAACATTGTTGCTAATATCATATCTATTCACTATCCACACAGAAATGGTCCAATATACACATTCAGCAACTATCATAATGTTAATTAAGCAAAGTATGGTGGTCCTATATTAGCTTTTAATTATCACCACTGATTTTCCCAGTTGTACACTTTTTTCAGTATCTACCAATACCAGTTTATAAACCCATTCTGAATCTAGTCTACAAATATATTTATAGATGTTCACTTTCTTCTTTCTAGAAATTCTAATTAATATATCTGCATCCTTTCCAGTCTATCTCTTAGTTGGAGCCATTCTTGAAAAATCACTGAAAGGTTTCCATCTCATCTGAAATTTCAGAGATTGATTTTATTTGATTTAGCAGTCATGTCTGTGTTTGCAAATTTTACTTCTAGCTACTAAAGGTACAAACATATGTTAATGAATAATATTAATCTCTATATACAGTTAAGCCAAAATATTCCTTATATGTGTGGCTATGTAGTTTTGGGAACAACTAAATCAAATCAAGATATCCCTTAAGTCAAAATAAGATAGAGAGAGGAACAACTCAGAGGAGTTTGTGGTTAAGAGCTAAATGATTAAGACTTGTACTGATACCTATGTTAAAGATTATAGCGTAAAGAAGGGAGAGAGTGGTCATAATGCTAAAGAAAAAATAAATGTAAAGATGGAGAGATGATTCAACCCTCTACTTGGCAAAGGGATTAAATATGTAAGACTTTTATACCCGATGATTTCCATAGTAGAGTCACTAGTATCTCTCAATACAAACAATAATCACCAAGAAACATTAAAACAAAACAAACAAAACAAAACTACAACTTCTGTAGATTATCCTATGAGAGAATGCAGTGATCTGCCAAAAAGAGCCATTCTGTACACACAGCAGTTATTATTCTGAATGAATGTAAAGCTGTAAAGTGGCATCTGGCTCTTTTCATTATCTTGTAGGTTGAATAAGATGAATTATCATCCAAACTCTTATGACTCATGTATTTGAAGAACATTACTTTCAGACTTCAAAACAGGATCAAAAACTGCCTGGACACTTCAAACATTGGATTGCCAGAGTATAACCTCTTTGCATAATCATGACTCACTCACTGTGTGACACGCCAACAACAAGTAAATAGAGCTGTTTTGTTATTTATAAGACAAAGGTATAAACAATCTTATACTATTTTCAAAAATTCAATGAGATTATGTACATTTGTGTCACATACTGAATATTAAATGATTAAATTACTCTATATTATATTACTCTGACATCTAATTTCTCATATATTTTATTATGGCAAAGAATATATACAAAAAATGAATCAATTTTTCTCCTTATTGCACTACGTCTACAAACACATATAGATAAATTAATCAGCAAATTACCATTTGATTGTGTAAGAAAACATGATATATTCAAATGTACAAAAAGCTTTCTGTTTCAAATAATACAGAACTTCCTGCTTAAATAAAGAAAATTGTCACATCTAAATATCTAATGCCATTTTCTAAATTTTGGCACACACATATCTACCATATGAACCTGTTATATTTAAAAGAACACATACCAATTCATTCATAATAAGCATGGTAACTTTAAAAAACTTCCAAATTTACATCATCCAGAAATAATTAGAAGTTGATTAACTCTCAGGAAATTATCAAAACACTTTTTTTTTTAAATAAGAGAGGATGAAGAGATAATTGCTATAAGTTAAAGTTTGAAGTAATTATCCTACCAATTCTAAATCTATACACATACTTTATTTAAAGGAACTTAAATATAACAAAATTTTTAATCCTCTCCTTATAGAAGATTTTCCTTCCTTCCGTCCTTCCTCACTCCCTCTCATTCTTCCTTTTTCTTAATTTCAAAGTACGAATTATTATCATAGAATAACTTTTTCAGACTTTAGTTAAGAATTTGATTTTGTCCCAACGTCTATAAATACTATTACTAAAATAAATGCCAGAATTTACTCAATCAGATTTGCGTAAGTATGTTGTCATAAAAACAACCTCAAGCCATAAAAAAACCACATATAACCGGAAGAATTCAATTTATTTTTCCAAATGGGAATGGAAGAAATTTGCAAGAAAGACCTATACAATCTTCACCTCTCTCTAAAGTTTTCACATGTATTTTTAAATGTCATTGCTCATGCTTTTATACAAATGTTTTTGATGTCTAGAGCATCAAATACATCAGGACATTGTCAAAGAGATAGCTGGGTAACAGAGTTCAAATGGATAAAATGAGATATGTCATCTAATGAGATATGTTCCATAATTGAGCACTTGAAACAGTGGCCAAATATTTCTCACATGAGAACTCCTTCTTCATGATTAGCATATTTTCTAAATCTGGCCTATGACATAATAATTGACCAATGAGCAGTTGTACTTAAAATGTAGTCTAGTCTATCTCTTGATCTGTTTTCCTAGGGAGGGAAAGTTTAAACATATGACCCTAGATATCTCAATTATTCCTCATGCCTGCATGATTGAGTAATTTAAATCATTAATTCAAGAAATATTATTGGTTACTGGTTTAAATATGAACTAATTTTATTTTTTTTTCAGAAACACAACTTTGTATTTTAATGCACTTCAAATTTCTGCCTTACTTACTAACTTAATGTTTAAACTATTATTACATAGCAGTATTTATTGTTGAAATTTACATGTTCCAAATTCAAGATGTAATTAGCATTATCCAAAACAAGAATGATGAAAGAGAAGAAAGATATTCTAGAACTCATTAAAACAGCACTTGTAGGAACAGTAATAAACTAACAAGATTAAATTTATAGATACTATGGCTACAATTCAGCTTCTCAGATGAATTTATACTTAAGATGTCATATTACTGGGATGATAACCCATATGGCTTCTAAGATCACAAATAAAATCTGAAAATATTTTCTTAAAGCAGTAATAGAATTTTGATATATTCAGTTAGAGCAACCTGTGTTTGAACAGAGTCTAGATTTAGTGAGATCAACAGAAACAGTTTGGTTATTAAGTCTATAAACCTATTCACCATTCCAACCTCCATGAGTTTCTATTATTTAACTAAGTACTCCCTTTAACTCTGACTTGCTGCCCAACCCCTTCTCCAAGGGTGATATCTATTGCTGGCATCAAAACACACAAGCCAGAGTGTGTGTGTGGGGGGGAGGGCGAGACACCGAGTGGGGAGCAGACTAGGTAGACTGACTGAAATATACTTCTGAGATGAGCAGTAGGCGAGACAGGGAGAGGTCTGCTGTGCCATGTGGGTCAGCTCATTCCTTAGAAGGTTTAATAGTAATTTGACTCTGATTTTTGTAAAACATACAGTCTTCATCTTGAGAATCAAATAGATGAACTACACAATAATGTAGTGACTGTCAGTGACTGAATTAATTAAATGGTTTAACACAAACCTCCTAATATATGTGTTGGTTCCATAGCAAATTGTTAAGGTGCCAAGATCACTGGAATCCCTCAGAGAAAGCTGTGAGGATCATGACTGGTCCATTTCCTTTAATGCTGCTAATTAACACTGGTGTACAATTTTAGTCTTCTATAGCCATGCATGTACATATGTGGGGTATATAGCGACCTCAGTCCCAATCACTAGTTATTTGGTGTTTCCCATAGCTGTGATCATTCTACTGCATAATTTCTGATATCTCTAATATCAAAGCCAGTGATTGCTATAGTCAGTGGGGTAAATATCTCTAGCCAGTAAACCAGATGCCTATTAATCTCAAAGTGACTTGATTCTCAGAACTTCAAGCTATTAATCTAGCCATCATCAGCAAATGAGGAAGTCAAATATCCTTCTCAACAAACAAGTATGCTGCATGACCATGCCCATAATTTTCTGTACTTCCTTCTCTTTTGATCACAACTTGTTCTAGGATTCTCAAAACGACTATTCATTGAATTCATTTAAGGAGATAGTCTTATTTCATTTTCTTCCTTATCTACCTTACATTCCATGATTCTTCATTTGAGTATTATAGTGAATTTTATTGTCCTTGTAAGTTCATAACACCTATCTAGGAAAATCCCAGATCTGCCAGAATAGAGCTATCTGCTTTTCCTATGAAAAAATATCCAGATAATGACTATATCACACTAACAAGTAGTATCACAAAACAGGAAAGATTATTCCAGTATAACTATGCAGTCACTAATCTTTATTTAGGTCATCAAAATGTGCAGCAATACAACTACCTACCTGATATATTTATTTTCATGATATGTCAAAGAGGGCTTAATCAACTAAATATCTCCACTGTTCTCTTACAGCATTTTTCAGTAAATGGGCCTACTCTTGACCTAAATATAAATAATATAATCCTGTAGCCATCCTTGATAATCTCCCTTTTCTAACCTTCAACATCAAATCCTCTCAAATACTTTTGGCATCATGTTCTAATTATCAATTACTTAACATATCCTTCAGCAATACACTTTGATGCAATGTTCATGTTAATGTGATTTCACCTGGAATAGTTGTTGAGGAGCTTGAAATTTTATATTCATTAGTTTTATTATCTGTAAGTTTACTAGACTGTAATCTCCACTGAATCAGGTTTCTCTGTCTTTACACATTATGTTACATCTAGCATTCTGAATTTTTTTCTTTCTTTATAGTGAATAATTGATAAATACTTCCTGAAAGAATGGGTGAATTAATATAAGTATATTTACAAGTAGACATATGCAAGAATGAGACAAATATTCATATTCACATCATATAAAAGACATATATGTAGTGCAACAAGAGCCAAAACAGTAGACAATTATAAATTTGGATGCAAATTCACTCAGTTTTACTAACTCCATTATATCTTTACATTTTAGTGCCATGATGCATATCAACCTTACAAGATGTTTTCTTTTTCATTTTGCTTATAGTATAAACTAAGAAAGTTCTGTCTAATTGTTAGATGATTATTTATGAATACAGAAAATAACAGCCATGGAAGACATTCTAATCCTTTTTAAAACATGCCATTACCTACAAATACTTTCAAAAGAATTGTTTTGATTTTATAAATAGAAATGTTTATGTATCTCATAGTTCAAATTAAGATGGAAAACAAAATGTATCTAAAGTAATCATCAAGCAAAAGGAAAAGAAATAAGAGCAGAAAAGAACAAAAACAGACATTTTTGAAGTATTTACCATCATTTTCTATTATTTTTGAGTGCCATCTTGCAGATATTGTATTAAGCAATTTGTATTTGCAGTAAAATAGGAACTATTATTATCCCTATTTTACAGGTACGAAAATTGAGAATTAGAGCAATCCAATCCAAGAGCCAAATACAACTTCTGTATTATTCCAGGGCTGTACTTAACATTAAATTGCATTCCCAATAAGTAGTTAAGTCTTTCATTTTGAGCCATTATTTAGTGAAAAACCAACAAAAAACATTGTGGTTTTTTGTGGCTAATAGCATCTGATAATGGGACATTTCAATTATAATCAGAAGGAAGGAAAACACTATACACATTATTATCAAAGGTAGCTTGTTCCCCAGATATATAAGGAGCAAAGTTTTTAGTCTTACCCATGAATTCAATCCCCAAGTGGTCTGCTATACCAAAGTCAGCATGTAAAAAAGGGAAATAGAAAAAGAAAAAGATTAGAGAAAAATCCACATGGAAATCAATGTTTACAAGGCTGATCTTCCAAGGCAAAGAATGTGTCTTAATTTTAACCTTGATGTTTGCTTGAAGAAAGATAATACAGATTGCCAACAATTAGGAGTACTCTGAATACTCATTGATTAGTATTTCCCAAAGCCCCTGAGCTATAGCTTGGAATTTTAGGTAGAATAATAGTGCATCAGTTATTAATTATATGAAACATGAATTTAGCCAAAAAGAAAATAAAAAGTAAAATAAACTGTCCACACAAAGAATATCTGATACTGAGTTAGTTTCAGATATTTTCTGTAGAATAATTATTCAACATACATTTATTTGGACCTCTATGTTAAGTGTAAGTACAGAACTAGGGCACAAACCCAGTGTATCTGACACTTTACTCCTATGACTATGAAATTTAGTGCTTCCTAAGCAAACATGATGACAGATGTGTCCACATCTGTTTTCTTTTCTATGTGCATAACAACAGTTGACCATTTTGACTAACTAGCTGCAAAAACCAGTGATAAACTGGGCCTGGTTATTCTGGGAATTCAGCCTTAGAATTCATTTATTTAAACAGTGTTTTCTTTCGTCATTCAATTATTCACTCATTCAGTTTTTAAATTCACTGCATTCTTTAACAGTAATATTTTTCTTAAATGAGAATAAATGGGAAAATGTATTGGATAGTAGTATTTGTTTCTAAGATTAAATAACTGAGCTTCTTTTTTAAATTCTCTGTTGAGCAATGAAGTTTTATTTTTAGAAAATATCTGTTTTATTATATTGACTATTTCAGTGACTGTTATTTGTATATAACTCATTTATATATTTTATTTTGGTTAAAAACATGTAACATAAAATGTGTCATTTTAAGCATTTTCATTCTGTAATTCAATGATATCATTTGCATTCACAATGTTGTGCAACTGTAACTTGTCTATTTTGAAACTTTGCATTAACTCCAAATTCCTTCAAGCACCAATTCCTCATTTCTTCTACTTGCCTGTCCTTGGTGAACTCACATACATTCTTCTGTTCTTTTATTAAGATGTTAAATGTTGTGATAATTATTGACAGTTTAAAGATATTGCTTTGTTTCATACAGAAAGGTCAAAGAAAATTCATAAAAAGCATGACAGAAATCAATTTTGTTCAACTGAATCATACAAAGAGCATAAAACATCAGTCATCATCCTTCACCAGCTATTTGTTTTCTTTTTTTTAATATTTAAAAGAACAGGTTTAATAGAGGGACAGAAGAAAAAGGACACTTGCATAGACACAAGTTGGCAGGAAGAGCTGCCCTTCACTGGATATTTCTAGCAACCTTCCTGGAGATCTTCAGATCTGCATGAAAACATCTAGAGGGATATTTTAATCATTTAACCATTAATTTATTAATTTACTCAGCTGCTATGTGTCATGAACTGTAGCTATAATGGGATGGAAGAGAAGGCCTATTGCTTCAGCAAAAGTAGCTTTATATCCCCATTGGCATGTGTGAGAAAACATCATTTACATCTTTGGGAAATTTTGATTCACTGTTATATGTAAACAGCGAAATTATTTTGGCATCTACAAACCCTTTGTCTATATAACAGTGGCTAACATTTATTGAGCACTTAGTGTGTACCTGGAACTACTCAAACTCTATCCCACAGAAACTTAAGACTACCATTATCCTCACTCCTCAGAGAGAGAACAGAGGCAGAGAAGTGAAGAAACATTTCAAACCACACTGCTGCTAAACAGTAAAAATAAAATCAGCTTAAGCATCTTGACTCTCACAACTGGTCTACATATGCCCTTCCTGTGAAGGAAATAATTTAATTTTTACAAAATAATCAGTAGTGAGATATTCAGGGAGGAACCACTTAATCCACTTAAGAGAACAAATTGCTTTAGAGTATCCTCAGGCACTGTAGAATCACCACTTACTTATTTGTTTACCCTGAATTTACTGGTGAAGTATGAAAACCAGCTAGGTGAAGGGGGGTTCTCTTTTCCTAAAGAACTGAAGTGGAAAACCATTACTATTTCTTCATTGGCTACTAGAGCAATTTTTGTGAAATTTGTCCTCATGTAGTTATTTGTTTGTATATGCAGCAAGGGATATATAGTTTTCTTTGCATATGTGTCGATCATTGAATCAATTATGTTAAAACTGGCAATATAAATAAGAGTCAGCAGGTCACCTGCACTACAGACCTAAAATATTCTTTTTTTTTTTTAATGATTGATTTAATTATGCATAGAAGATCTGGGCTATAGGCCAGAGGTGTGGGGGGTGAGAGGATTCACCAGACACACAGTAGGGAGCAGAGCAGGCAGCTTAACTGAAATATATTGCTGAGCGGAACAGTTGGCCACACAGGAGAGGTTTGATGCACCATATTTGTGTTATAGCTTAGCACCCTGGCCAGTGCTCAACTCAGGACAGAGAGGTGATATTGCTGAGACTTAGCCCTAAGGCCAACAGAGAGGCCCCAAACACATTCTTAAGATTTTAGGGTGGAAACATTACTGACAAGGGACTTATCACACAGATCCATAAAGAACTAACCAGACTAAACAAAAACAAAAAGAACAACCCAGTCCAAAAATGCGCAAAAGAGCTAAAAAGGCAATTCTCCAAAGAGGACATGCAAATGGCCAACAGGCATATGAAAAAAATGCTCAACTTCTCTTGTCATCAGAGAAATGCAAATCAAAACCACTATGAGATACCACCTCACATCAGTGAGAATGGCACATATCAAAAAAAGTAGCAACAACAAATGTTGGCGGGGATGTGGAGAAAAAGGAACTCTCTTACACTGCTGGTGGGAATGCAAGATGGTCCAACCATTAGGGAAAAGCAGTATGGTGGTTCCTCAATCTACTAAGAATGGATCTTCCACAGGATCCAGCAATCCCACTCCTAGGACTATACCCAACTGACACAAAAACTCTGATTCAAAAGAATACCTGCACCCCTATGTTTATAGCAGCACTCTTTACCATAGGTAAGACCTGGAAACAACCTAAATGCCCAAAAACAGATGAGTGGATCGGGAAGCTGTGGTACATATACACGATGGAATACTACTCAGCTATCAAAAATGAAAAACTAGACGCATTCATAGGAACATGGATGGAACTAGAAGGGATTATGCTCAGCGAAGTAAGTCAGAAGGCAAAAGAAAAATACCAGATGGTTCCTCCCTTAGGAGGAACATAAGGGAACCAAATAAAGATCAAGGAAAGGAATAAGAACAATAATAATAATAACAACAAGAAAGAAACAAAAACCAAAAATGAAAAGACAAGGACAAATTGGGGACACTTGGTAGGGAGGGAAGAGGGGAAGGGTAGAGGGCAGATGGGAGCATGGGGGACTGAGGTGATGGTGCACTGGTGATATGGTGATGGGGAATACATGGGGATAACAATTGATGTCAAATATATGTAAATTTTTTTAAAAATTATATTAATAAAATAAAATAAAAGATCTGAGGGTGAAGTGTATGACTGGGGAGACAGAATTAATATTCTGTAAAGTCAAAATTTCCTGGAAAATCAACGTATCCAAACTGTCCATTTCTTCTGTGTAAGCAATTCAAGCCTCTGTTGACATGTTGATAACAAACAGGAGTTACCAACAGTTTCCTCAATACAGGTAGGATGTGGAAGAGCAAGCAAAAATAATCCTTGACTTGATTCCAACTTCAGGGGGAGATAAGACAAGTTGCTATTCAACATGTGCTAGGGAACTTACTGCAAAGCAAAGTTGGGGTAGCACAGCAAATATTTCAGTGTCATTCGTGTGTTAAAAGTAACTGAACAAGGAAATTCTATCATATAATAGTCGCATGTGTGATGAATTTATTCCTGTATTCCAATGATTATTAACATGTTACATGAAATATTGTTCTTTGTTTTAAGTTAGAATATTGACAGAGTTCAAGATTCAGGCTTCTACACTGCAAGAATCACTGAAGGTCTTCACGTATGTGCCCAGACTATCGTGGTTAATAAACACTTGTCATGAAGCACTCTGAGAATTAATAATCTATGCTATACTCTCTGGGAAATGTATGCCATGTAAGTATGGAGGAAATCAGCTACTCATCTCTAGAGCATGTAAATTATCAATAGTCAATACGAATAACTGAACTAAAATCTGTCAGTCTGTACATTCGACCCACAGATCCTTCTCTAGGAAAAGACAGTCCATCTAAATTTAGAAGGCTGAAATGGATTTATGAAGATGGTAAGTTGGGTTTTGAATGTTTCTGATCCCTAGTACTTGAGTATATTATTCTTGAGTTGTTCCTAGACTCATTATAAGGGGATATAATTGTTGAATGTCATGATTCAACTGTAGACCTGTGTATTGGGCACATCATGAACAAGCTGATGAGATGTCATATGTTCCCATATGTTGAGACATTATCATATATTGTCCCTGGAGAGTGAGGAAAGAGCTGACTAAGAGCTGTACTCCATTCTGTAATATTTCATAAACCACTGTAACACCCACCATTATCATATGCTCTTTTTCCAGTTACTTTACAAGCTTAAGGACATGAAAGCAAATCAGATTGTAAACCCCATGTTCCCTGCATTAAATTTTGCTGCTTAATAGGTAATATTGTTATCAGCACACTTATATTTGAACCTAAAATTTATGTTTCCGATGAGTTTGTAAACAATCATATTAATTAAAAAGAAACTGAAATCTTTCTTACTACCCCCTGAAAGTAATTCCCTTAATTTTTTGTTCTAGTTTAGTCCTTTCAAACATGTAAAATAAGTCAATTTTATACAAAATCACCCTGCATTACATATCTAAATTAGAGGGTTCTCTGTGGCCATTTCAGCCTTATAATCCCACACCCCTTTCTAACCTCCATCACATCAGAACTGACAACTTTTTCTGTTGTTGAGAATAAGTCCTGACATTATTACTGTGTCCAGTCTCACACCAGACATGTCATCAATCACAAAAAGCAAAACCACTTTCCTAGAAAAACACACAGCCCTTCCTGGAGTCCCAAAGGAGGAAGCACATTCTTCTTTTCCTGGGTCTTGTTATAAAACATGAACTCTTCACTTTTTTTCTCAAAAGTCCTATTGTTGATTCTTGTTGAACAGATAATTCTACATTACAGTGTCTTTTCTTCTAAGTTAGAAGGTTTATTTGTATTAAAGGAGGAGAAGCAGGTAGCAATGGAGACTCTGCCCATTATTTATGCAGTGCAAAGTAAAGATGATCATTCCGATGCATAAAATGTAAAAACAAAATACGGTTACAGATGAGCGTTATGAGTGACCATTTACTTAGCCTGTTTCTCAAAGATAAGTCTTGACTATTTAGCTTGTGGAATTTTCCATGAAGACATCTTAGAGTATTAGGCTTAACATTGATTTCATGTTTATACTCAGTGATTAAAGAAATGATTAAGAGTTACCGTTGTAGGGCCTGCCCTGGTGGTGCACTGGGTTAAGCAATGCACTATGAAGCAAATGTAACCACTGCAGCACAAGTTAGATCCCTGATGCAGGCTGGGAAGGGGACCCACATGGCGCAGCAGACCTCTCCTGCCTCGCCCGCTGCTCCCCTCAGCAGTGTGTTTCAATCAGTCTGCCTGTTCTGTTCCCCACTCTGTATCTGGTGGATCCTCTCACCCTCCACACTTCTGGCTTGTATCCCAGTTCTTGTATGAATAAAAAAATAAATCTGTAAAAAAAGAGTTACCATTGTATAGAAAAAGGACTTTACACAAAAATGCATTTTTATGATATAATTAATGATACTAAATTTGTATAGGTGAGTACACTCAGATTTCTGCTACTGTAACTCCTAACAGTTCCCCTAGCATTTTTCATATTTTGTTGATTTTCCTCAACTTCTCATATTTTCTCACTTGGCACTTCTACACACATTATTTTATATGATTTTTAAAATTTAGGCTGTAAAGAAGTGCTACTGAGCCCCAATTTAACAGTGAAAGAAAATAAACTTGAAAAACTAAAGTTCATGGTTGTAGACTTCCGACTCTTAAGGTGGAAAAGTTTATTAAATCCCAAGAATAAAGGTAGTGTTTCTTTTGCTCACTGACTTATTACTCCAGCCTATCATAGAGTCTGACATTTTGGAAATGCTCGATAAATATTTATTGAATGAATAAAATGCCATTTGAGTCAGCCCCTTTGCCCACTGCATGCAATATGTACATTTCTTCAAAGGCTATTCAGTCCGTTTTCTGTCACCTCTGATTTTTTAAAGAGTCCAAGGAACATGACACCTGTGGTGGTAATTCTTTAAACATTTAACAGACAATACCCACAGATGTTTCTGGAAAACTTCATCAAATTAAAATGGAAATAATTCCCCCTTTGTGAGTCTTCCTTACTGGTGTACAAAAATCACAAGACTATTACTGAATAGATCCAATATATGTATTTCTTTGTCACATGATTTTTACATGTGATTTAATATTAACTTGAACAAGTGGTCATTATCAGGAAAATATTACATTTTACATGATAATTACAATAATTTTGTATATGCTATTTAAGTATTTACTACTTAATAGCAAATAATTTAAACAATCTTTGAAATAGCTGTTTATGACCACTTTTATTAATTTTAAATTCCCAACTTTTAATACATTTTGGTACCAATGAAAACATAGAGAGATTATAATTTATATATATATATATACATACATACACACACACATGTATTAGCCATATATATGGATTCCAGTAGAATGAGGGAAACTTTACTCAAATGATGTAAAAAAATTAAAGGAAAGAAAGGACTGCATGGCAAAGAGTATTATATGGGCTTGCAGTTGTCACATTAATTAAAGCCATTGCTAACAAATATTTTAAATGCTATTTTTATAATCAGACTCCAAATTCAAAATTGTAATATATTTATGGTGAATATTAATTTAGAAAATTACAGGTACATGTTAAGAGACATTGCTCTGAATGAAACCCCAATAAATAAAGAACAAAGTTTACACACATTCCACAAGAGAAAAGCCAGCTTTGGTAAGACAAAGATCCAAGAATATCATCTTCCACTTACCATCTACCAAAAATAGAGGAAGCAAAGAAAAAGATTTCCCAGGATTCTGTGTGAAGTAGGATATTTTGGTCATGGACCAACTTCCTAAGGTATTCATCTAGACCATCCAAATGTAGTAAAATGTTGGAGTTGACAGACAGGATTTTTAGTGATGAAGAGAAGAGGAAACCCCGCACCAACAAAGAAACATAGAGAATTCATTTTAAGGAGGAAAGGAAAGGTCATAATCAGGTAAAGATTTTCATCCATAGTCACTCATAGCAATCATGTTTTCCTTTCCTTTTAGGACTCAAGTGGCAGCTGAGAAAGGGCTGTTTTTTCTAAGGGGAGTTTAAATTATATTATCTTTTCTTGAGGTGACACTGGTTCACAGTACTTTAGATATTTCAGGGGTATAGATTCACATGTCTTCAGATGCATATTTTGTTCCAGTCATTCCAGTAGCCTTGAAAATCTTTCCTGATAGACTCCTAAGTCTTCCTTCTACAAACTAGTTCCAACTTTCAAGTTTCAACTCCTCCTTGAAGCCATCTCTGAGTGACTCAAATAACATTTACCTGCTTCATTGTCTATTTATGATAATAGGATGTATGTTTAAAAAGTAGGATTAATATGCTGTGAATTATAACAAATTAGATAAGCAGGAATCTTCTCCCTGGTCCCTTCTTCAATTTTTCTGGTCCTTTTCAAATATCAGAGGACAGTAAATAATTTTTGAATAGTTTTGATAATTTCTCCAATTTCTTTCTTATTGAAGATACACTTTCATGACTTTTTAAAGACATAAATCATATTTATGAACTATAATGCTTCTTCTAAGGGTATATTTGCCACTCTACCCTTCAGAGTTTCTGGGTACTTTCAATAGGTTTCCATTAAAACATACACATATAAAACAACACCCACCCACACACTTACGCTCCATAGTTAAAGTTTCACAGCTTACTTGTGAATCACCTGCAGGGAAGAAAAGAGGTAGTCTTTAATTTTTCTTTTCTATGCCTTCAGACAATTGAGGCTTTCACTCTGGTGACTATTCTCCTAAGTTCTTACATTAATGTCTTTTGGGGGTGGGGTGGGCAGAAAGCATTGCTAGCCATGAGAGTTGAGAAGAAAACTTTCATCCATGGCCAGCCATAGCAACCATGATTCTCCTTCCTGTGCTTATTCCTGGCCTTTTTTCCACATACAAATTGAGCTATAATATTCTGGTTTCTTTTTAGATCATATGAATCTTTTGCTTTTTACAAACAGAGTTCCATTCTTCAACACAACATGCTTTCTGAGAGCTTTGCATCTTTGCAATAGCTGTTTTCTCATGCTAATCTTTTCAGATGCAGCTCAGACACTAAAACAGTTTCACTTGTATCCTTTGGTTATTTGTCTAGCAATCTCACCTTCTTCCAAGTAGGTATCCTGTCAACCAGGCAGTAACTGCTCAAAGTATATTGGTTGACTAAATACACATTTGGATGAATAATGATTACCTGAATCAATCAATTAATTTTTAAATTGCACATATTTTTGGCATCTAGTATATAGCTGTGCTCTCAAAATGGTACATATGATCATCCAACTGGGAAGAAAATGTAGCAACCTTATGATTTCTATTGTTGTATGTTTTATTGCTTCATTCTGACAAGGTATCATATTACAATATTGGAGAACATCTCAATTTTATATTTAATAGTATGGCTTTTTTAAAAAAATAAAAAGCATTGGTATAGGAATATTTTCATAGCTAATGATCTTTATGCTGGATATTTCTGTTTCCAAATTTAAAAGTCAGATCAATTTATATTTATAAACCCCTGAACACCTGGGAATACTTGATAATGAGCACAATAGACAACATACTTGGGTTCACTAATGGATTAATTTATTACTTTTAGAGCCTTACAATGTAGCAATAGGATGAAACTTTTTCCCTCTAAATGTATAATTTGAGACTGTTATTTGTCTCATTTAAATGCAAAGAATAACCTTCTTTTGCTACCTGCTTCCTAAATCCATTAAGTAGTTAATAACATAAGGACTAATGCAAGCTTCCTTATTTAATAGAAATAAAGAAATGGAAATTAAATTGATAGAGCCTTCTCCCAATAATGAATTCCCTCAGAGTAGCTGGATTATTCTTAGTAGTGTAGAAAAACCAAGGAAAGCTCTTTCATTAAAATAATGGAAGAAATCATTATCTAATTTTTCCTATAATTATCTGGGGACTCAATTGAATCTAGGTACTTTGAAGTTCTTACCTTCACCCTCCTACTATTTTCTTTTACAGTCTTGACTACTTTCTATATGTATTTTCAAGATATTTGAGTGGAAACAATCCATTCTGGTCTTCTTATTAATGAGATATCCTTTTCAAGATGCTGTGTAGATGTCAGAAGATGAGTATGAATGAATTTAAAAGATTCTAATGTTATGTCACTTAGGGATCAGCAAAGCAAATGATTAAGTGCCACAAAATTCTTCTTGGAAACATACATGCACAAATGACATCCTTGACAGCCTATATATATATATATATATATATATATATATATATATATGATTCCTCTTCAGACATCCTCATAGTATCCTTTCTGAGGATAGTATTTTACCATCGGAAGCTGAGATTCGAGATTTGGAATTCATTGTTCAAGATAGTCAGCATTTTGTTCATTAAGTCACACTGTGGTCACCCACAGAAAAACTCACTCTTGTTATGAAAATTGAACATTAGTCATCCAGCCCAGTCTGCTTCTCCCATCCTATCGCCTCATTCTCTTCCCAATTCCAAAGCCTCACTTGCTCCTGTGCATTTTGGTGAAATTTACAATATTCACATCAAGTGATGTCAGTACTAGAAAGCATTATTTTTTCATACAATGTCTCCAACAGAAATGCTTTTTCATAGACTCTTTTATGTATATTATGTGTATTTAGTATATTACATAGTATATTAATTAAATATAGAACATGTTACTTGCTTAAGTATTGTAGTTATCTTTTTATTTGCCTAACTTATCTCATATGACTATGAGCAAGTAAATAAAAGACCATGCTTAAGTTGTCTTTCTATTACAGTTTCCATAACAGTTCTTGGCACAGAGGAAACATTAAATTAAGGAAAACTAAAGAGCAGCATGGATTTTTGAAATTCTATTCAAATCCTCCTTCTAACCTGCATCACTTCCTTCTGCTTCAGGTAATGCAAGTCTCCATAATAAAAACTAAAGTTTTTCAGTTGCAAAACCCTTGTTCCAGAAGGAATCAAAATACAAGTTAATAGATTAGATGGGCAAAGGTTCACAATCTGTCTGCAGATCATGTCAAGGAAAGAAAGAAATTAAAGAACCAAAATGCGCAGGAGCAGAACTTCAAAATAAAAATGAACATTATTGTCAGACCATGCAGCTCTTATCATACCCAGTCCTCCAATTAGCAGCAAAGTGAATCAGAGTTCTCAAACACAGCCATTTTGTGTACCCAAGTATAGTCCCTGAAGGCAGCGAGATCACAAAACACCAAAAGCTTACAACTTTCCCAACCTCAGTTTTAAACTGAAAAATATAATGTCCACAGTGTAGAAAGATGGGTTTCAGATATGCCAAGGAAAGAAATAGGTAAGCCTCACAATTTAGTCCTGTTACAACTGATAGGGGACCCACTGAGTGCCTGACATATGAGCTATGAGGACAGCAGTTATAAGGTTGGAAAGACTATAGGATGTAGCAATGACCTCTATGGACTTTTGAAAGAAAACATGACAGTAATTGGGTCATCTCAGCAGATGCCAGGATAGGCAAGGGTACAGGGGATTCGTCCAACCTTCAACTTCTGCCTTCTTCTAACTGAACCTATGCCTAGGCCCTGTGTAGGCCACACTTCTTCCCAGAACTTTAATGCAAATGGTAAGCAACAAGAGTCAATGAACTGCGACTACATTTTTCTTTAATCCAGTGCATTGGAAATTGAAATAGGAAAAAAAAAATGAAATTCAAATAATAGAAATAATAACATTGATTGAATTTTGGAGGTCTTAATCTACATAGGCACTGTACACATCCTACATGTCTATTTCACTAAAAAACCAGCAACAGTTTTATGAAGTGATCTTGGTCCAGAGATTGAAATGAGACACATAAAGTTTAATTAGTTTCCTCAAATAATAACTAGCAGGGTTGGAATTCAGGTGGTTCAATATCTTTTGGTAGAGGGTACATTTTTATTTCTGAGACTAAAAATATTTTTTTTTTTACTTCTGAGACTAAAATTATTTTTAGGGCATAGTCAATGTCTTGAACATTTTGTTTCCCAGTCCTTACTCCAAGTATTTGATTGTTATAATAAACTCAATCAAACACAATATAGCTGGATTTAGAGACTATATTTTGAGTTCATTGACTTGAAAGAATTGAGTTATTATTATTATTTTTATTATTCTAGAAGCCTCATAAGGCTTCATAGAGTATGTTATAAAGTTCTTTGGCATCCTGTCTGTGGTACTTTGTTATGGAAGCCCTACCAAATTAATATACTGGTGTATACCTCCCCCAATTGGAGGGAAGGAAATAGACGATTACCAAAGAGACATTCTATTTCTTTTTTTTTTTTTAAAGATTTATTTATTTATGCATACAAGCACTGGGGTACAGGCCAGAGGTGTGGGGGGTGAGAGGACTCACCACAGACAGCGGGGAGCAGAACAGGCAGATCAACGGAAGCACACTGCTGAGGGGAGCAGCGGGCGAGGCAGGAGAGGTCTGCTACGCCCTGTGGGTCCCCCCCTGGCTGTTATCAGGGATCAAACTCGTGCTGCAGTGGCTGCAGTCCACTTCATAGTGCATTGCTTAACCCACTGCGCCACCAGGGAGGTCCGAGACATTCTATTTCTTAATGTTTTCATATGTTTAAGAAATAAACTAATGACTTGTGAAATTCTTAAATTAGATAATATATATAGTTTTGTAGACATTGCTAACTTGCCTTCATGATGTCTACATGTTATCACACTCTTTTCAAAGTGTCAATGTAGCCAACTAAAATACTCCATTTTTCAGTTTTCCTTGCAACATTTAGAGTGGCCATATGACACAGCTCTATTATACTAATTGGAATAGACAATTTCTAGGTTGGGGTTTCAGCAAAGTTCTTATGAAGGACTTACTTCACCTTTTGAGAAAAGATTTAGCCATTTGCTAGGGTCCTCTTCTTCCTTTCAGCTGGAGGGTGGAAATGGAGCAGACATCTAGCTATTATAAGGCTTGAATGAAGATGGAAGCTACATGTTACAATGGTTGATGAGAATCTGAATCCCCAGCAACAGTTTATGTTGTTCTACCAGCGTCAGACTCACTATACGTCACTGCTACTCATCTTCAGAAAATAAGGTTCATAATTTGTCAAAACCATTATTTAAGTTGATGTTTTGTTACCTGCAGCTGAACATTATCTAAATTTGTGAAAGTCATGCACAATTTCTCACACATAGTAGACATGTATTTGGTATATTCTTTTTGTTTCTGCCAACTGCAGAATTCAGTTAATGACAATTTTAGGTAAATATTCCTTATAATGGATATCATTTTTATAGAAAGTACTTATAAGCTATAAATATTATAAGTATTAAGTATAAGTATTTAAGTATTTATAAGCTATGATATGTGACTGTTTTACAATTATTGTTTTATAATCTTTATATAGTATACATAAATATCACAAACATATTTTATGTAAAATACATATATACAAAAATACACACATCATCTTATTTTGTAAGGGAAACCATTTTTATTTATTTATGCATATAAGAGCTGGAGTGTAGGCCAGAGGTGCAGGGGTGTGGTGGTGAGAGGACTCAGCAGAGACAGAGTGGAGAGTAGAACAGGTGAATCTACTGAAGTACACTACTGAAGGGAGCAGCAGGCAAGACAGGAGAGGTCTGCTGTACCATGTGGGTTAGCTCCCTGGCCAGGGATTGAACTGCTGAGAGCTTCAGAGTGCTCAGACTTAACCCCCTGAGCCTCCAGGGAGACCCCTATACATGATCTTAATAGTATTCTCATAGCCTTTATTTCCTTTTGCTTGGTTGATCTGCTTTTTCAGGTAGGAAATCTTCTGTCTTTGACTTTTTAGCAGTGTTTCATAAGTTAGCATTAAACTGCCTTCCCTTTCAATTCTACTTGACATTGAAAAAAAGTCAATATTCAGAAGTCTCTCAAAGTGACCTCTATTTATTCCATAAAAATGCATTTTAATAGGCTTATGGAAGGAAGCAACATCATCTGCTGCTATAATTTCCCAAATTTCAGAATGCTGAAATTTAGTATTTTCTTAGCATTGTGGGTTGTATTACTTTCTCTTTTGTAGGCCACAACCCATTGGTTAGAAAGTCTAGTATCTGTTCTATACAACACAGACTGTTCATTAGTGTCCTGGTAGCTATTGCTGCATAAACTATTTTCAATTATCTAAGTTTTCCTGAATCCATAATATCACCCAGAAAACAAGACGAACATCTCAGAAGGAAACTCATCTCTCCAGGGGTAATGATGAAGTACAAATCAACTAACAGTGTCTCAACTGAGGGCTGTGAAACATCTGTACTAGAATCAGCTGAAATGCATGTTACAAATGCAAATTCTATGAGCTGTATTTTTAATAAACTCCCAGAGTTATTCTCAGATGCATTTAATTTGAGTATGGAATTTTCACTGTGTGTTTCTGTGCATGTGTTTATGCCAGTTTAAAGATTAGGTTGCATTAATATTCCATATCAGTACTTTTCATGGTTAGATATCACAGAAATATTCAAAGTAGACAAAACAGAATATCTACTGGATGGTAGTTTTTCTTATTTCAAGTATTTCTATTTTTCCTTTTGTTAAATATTTGTATATTTCCACATCAATTTGTCTCTCATATTGCAAAGAACAAAGACAGATTTATTTCCTTATTGGGTTCTTGATTTTTCTGTTTTCATTTTATCCACTTCCCCTAATTTCTATCCTTCTGTAAAATATTTATTAGGATTTGTGACATCAATATTCTCTTTTTGCCTGACCAGGCATATTTTAATCCCCTTTGTGCTTTACACATATAAGCATATATTGGCATTTCTCCTCCAGTGTCACAACTTATTTTGTAGATCAGCAATTCCCCCAATTTTCAATCATGATATATATGTGTGTGAGAAAGGAAATCATTTGTTCTTATCAGGAAGATATTTATTGAGCAGGAAAATCCCAATGGACTATTCTCAGTGTTTGCGGCAGTTAGAGCAATGATACAGCTCCATCAACTTAATTTTATTCCCAGACATCAAAGGAAAAAGATAGTTAATAACTATTGATCACCCATTACTCAAGTTCTGCAAAAAGCACTAACACTGGCATGTATGAAACAAAAAAGGCAACTGTTGAGGTTCTTAAATTTCCAACATATGCTTTAGAAATTTGATAAACAAAAGAGACAGAATCTGTTGTTCTAACACTAACTTAATTAGCCCTTGGTTCATTTGGGGGAAACAATTCCTTTATTTTGCAAAAAGTGTCTTATTTGACTTTTAAATATTTTTGACACAAGTAGGGTTCCTTATTAGGTAAGGATATTGCAGAGGTCTTTAGATCCTAAGAGATAAACTACTTCTTCTATTATATAAAAGGCTATTAAAGTTATAGACAGAATTACATCACGAGAGATGATTTCCTCACTTTCTAGATGAGAGCATTGAATTCAATAAGGTTAAGTAAATTGGTAGGGTCATATAACTGAGAAATAATAGTGTGACTCTGAATACAAAAGTTTGTGATTTCAGATATGTACTATTTCTAATAGCTGCATTAAATCACTTTAGGTTAGCAAGGTCAGACACCCATCCAGTCTTTGGTCTCCAGAGATAGGTCTTTTCTTAGCACAGGCCTACAGCTCTCAAGGACATCTTTATATCTGGGTGAATACACAGTATACCAGTACTGTATTGACAGGACCTAAAGGTAAGGTCCACATTGTGTGTAACGGAATTTAATTAGAATAAAATACTTAAGGAAATGTTTTGGAAGTAAACAAATGAGGCACATAAAAAGAGCCACTGATCACAACATATTAGCCAGTGAAATTGCTTTTATAATTTCTGCCATTGTGTGTGATTTTATTTAAATGTAGGAAATGCACCTAAACTGTTTTCTATGATAAAAGATGGTGCTTAATTTTTCTGTATTTCTACAGATATCTTTAGCTATGACTAAAAGATATGTTGGGATTTTACATTTAGTTATGTTAAATTTAGTTACATTTGTTATATATAGTATGTATGCAAAATTCTTCTAAAAAATAAAATGTATTTTGCTTTATATATTTAGTTTCTTGGTAGATTTCCTCCTGTTGGTTAACAGCTGATTATCATCTTGATAAATTGTGCTTTCATCATTACTTAATGTCTCTCTTTATACTGATTCATCCCATTAACCTTACCTTGCCTCTCATTATTTCTGTGACTCTTTTTTGTTTCCTTCTTTTGCTTAATATATTTGGCTAGTATCTTCCCCTTCATCCTTTTATTTATTCTTCTAGTTATCATTAAAGTGTGTTTCTTTGAAACAGAATAGAGCTGTGCTTTGTTCTGACCTAATCTCTATCCTTTAATGGGAGAGTTCAATTGTTCATATTCATTTTAATACTCAAAATGTTAAAGCTAAATCCTCTGGAATTTCATATTTATTTTGTATTGGTATTTTCCTTTTCTAATTAACATTTCATCGAATATGTTTTAAAATCTAATAGTCTGATACTTGGCATACAACAGTGAATAAAGCAGAAAAAAAATCCTATGATCCAAAGGACAGGTCTTTGTGTTCATCAAAGCCATCTCACTGAACTGGTGGTTACATGGGACTACATTTCCTGAGTATCCTAGTAGTTGCTGAATTCTGGCCAATGTAAGAATAGGGATATTCTATTTCCTGGCTTGATTTAAACACCTCTCTGATGGCCCTACAGAAGACTGATAAATGGATCACCAATGAATTCCTAGTGGGTTCCCCATGTGTTTTTGGTCATGTGGAGGCCAGTACTCTCTCCAGTGCCCACCAACAGACACAATACTTCACCATGATGACACAAATAAATGAAGCTTTCTTGTGTCAAGCAGATGAGATTTTGATGTTATAGGTGATAGCTTTATGTGTCAGTGTGGCTAAGCTATAGCACTCAGTTATTTAATCAAACCCTAATCCAGGTGTTAATATAAAGGTATCTACCATCTACAATCAATAGATGTTCATCTACTTTAATTAAAGATTATCCTCAATAGAGCGAAGTGGTCTCATTACATGTTCAGAAGGCCTTCACTGCAAAATCTGTGATTTCTCAGAGAAGATGAAATTTTTCTTCATATACTATAAAGAATTTAGTACTGTAACATTTCTAATCTGTTTGGCCTACCCTACAGATTTCAGACTTGTCAACATCCACAATTCCCTAAAATAAATATCTCACATATAATTATTAATCATCACCTATTACTTAATATTATATTCATGTAATTAACTATATTTATTATATAAAAAACAGAAGGAACAAAAAACCTACATATATAACCCTCTTATTCCTAAACACTTTAAAAATCTTCAAACTTTATTTTCTTTTTTATTGAGGTGACATTGGTTTACAACACTACACATGATTAAGAGGTATAGGCTATATGTTACCACACCACATCTACCAGTTAAGCACCCATAACCCTCCACCAAGTCTATTATCTTTCTTCCCTCAATTTTCACTTTTTAATGGGCAAGGGAGTAGGGGATTCAAAAGAGTATGTTAAGGTCCAAATCATATACTTGTGTGCATTTCTGTTTGCTATAGGTTCTGTTTCTCTGAGGAACACTGACTGATAACAGATTTTGGTACCAGAAGTGAAATATTAGTTTTTTAGGATAGCTGTAACAAATGACTATAAATGAGTGGTTTAAAACAAGAGAAAAATATTTTTTCATATAGGTTTAGCAGTCCCAAACAGGAATATTGACAAGGTTAATTCTGTCTCTAAAAAGTATAAGAAAGAACCCTTCCTTGACTCTTCCAGCTTTGGTTGTTGCCAGCAATCCTTGTGGTAACATATTACAATATTTGTCTCCATTATCATATGAATGTGCTTCAAATCTCTCTATTCTTATGAAGATACTAATCATTAAAGTAGGGTCCACGGACTCCAGTATGACTTCATCTTAACTTGATTATTTCTGCAAAGAACCTATTTCAAAATAAGGTTATATTCACAGATACGAGGTCTCAACCTATCTTTTTGGGAGACACAATTCAACCAATGAAACATGGTAACTAGTATATTCTGATTAATAGAAAAACAGAGGTCAGCAGAAGTGAAAAACACTACTTTCAGACTTGCTCCTATAAATTTAAGTGATCTTTAACTCTCATCATTTTAAGTTGACTGGAGTTAGAATAGCCAACAGGATACTCAGGTCTTGTGTGACAAGAAGACAAAGAGAGAAATAAACCATTGTTCAGTTAATTCATTGTAACTGGAGAGTTGTTTCCTTACAACATTTAGAATATTCTCTTTAATAATTCTGGATTTGCTACTAGCTGAATATCTTCTTGTTCTAAGATAAATGTGATGTTAGGGATCATATTACAAATTTGACTGTTAATCAAATTTCAACTATTAGTGCAAAACCTAACATAACTTTCACTTTGGAGGAGTCCAGTTATTAATTCGGATAGATAGAATAAAAATGGAAAATGTAATTTGCCTCAAAATAGAAATGGAATGCATCTGGTATTAATGAAGTTGATATCCATAAATGTTTTATTTTATAATCGTTATACCTTTCTTTTTAAAACATTTGGCATGAAACAAATTAATTTGTTTAATGTGATAAATTTTCCATCTCAATTCAATTTTCCATTTAGCACCTTCTTCTTATGCTGAGTATGATTCTGTCATCATGAAATAAACCAATGCTCCTTTACATTCAATTCAAAATAAATAGATGAGTTGCTATTATTGTCATTCACTATGAGATGTTGAAAATGCTTGCTTTCAGTCTCATGAATGCTGCAAAAATCTCTTCTGTCTGTACAACTTTCCTGAGCAAACAGACTTAACATGGATAGAGTTTGATCTATTTTGTCACTGTATTTTTTGAACTGGAGTCAGTGTCTGCCATCCTCTGGCTTTGTGAAGTGTAAAACCAAGGGAGGAAATTATCAAATGTATGTGGCTCAGAGATAAAACATTAATTCTGGCAATTTTATTCAAAGTTAGCAATATTCTTTTATTTTTCTCATTCTGTTCCTTTTCTATCAGGTCCTTACAAGTCCTCCACATACAATCAAAAGCATGCATTTTTTTTCATGAGAGTTTAAAATAAATGAAAACAAACTTACAGTAAGCATGGACATGCAAAATGTCTTAGAATGTACTGACTCTGTTAGAGACAATACAGACATTAAATCTCCTATCTCTAAGTATCCTGATGTGTGGACATTAAAAAATCAGGGAGGCCATCAAAATGTAGAGGATCGATAGGTGTTTGTTGAATATCTTACCACAATCTTATATCAAAACCATAATTTACCCTGATAGGAAAATGTATGAAATGTTTCTCTGACTGCCAAAGTTAGCTTCTAGGGAACCAAATGAATATGATATTGATAATGAACGAAGCCAAGCATCAGAACAAACAAGGTGTCTTCCTGAGAAAAGGTGACAGCCTCTTTCTTGTGTTGCAAAGCCTTCTTATTAACATAGTTATGTAGCACATGACATAATTACAGTAGACTATGAAACTATAATTTAACTAATATATGATATGTTTGGCAGTGAAGGAGGATCAGATTGAAAATGGAAATTATAGCTACAAACAGTCAGAAGAGAACTTTAAAATGACATTGTTTCCAAGTATGCTTTTAACATGAACAGCTGAAGTAGGTAGAATTCAAGATGAAAATGATTGTGTCAATAATGGCAATACTGCAGGAGTGGCAGCTAGGAGGAACTAAAAGGTCAGCATCTCCTATCCACTCTGCCCACCCTTTTAGAGTGAAACCAGAAGCCAATTTATTTTTAGATGAAAAGAGAGTGTCAGAATCTGATCAGAGGTGCACAGCACCCTCTGCAATAGTTAGTGATATTCTGGAGGTGAGAAGACCATCCATAATGAGAAAATGAAGCTGCTCATGATATATCTTTTGCTTTATCAGCTTTTAAATTTTTATTAAGATCAATGATCCTATTTCATGTTTGTGGTTTTCCTCAAATGCTAAATAATTTATGGCTGTTTTTAATTTGCAATTTACTGACATTCCACCTTTGTCACAGAGTGTTGTCCTGGGGGTTTGGGGCTGTTTTCCTTGGATGTACCACTTGGAGTCAGATTAGAGAAAAAAAAAAAATGTCAGTAATAAGAAGAGGACTTATTATGAGTGTTCCCTGCAAACAGTTTAGCTAGCAATCTAAATTAGCATATGTTTCAGAAGAGGGCTTATGATAGATGAAATCATCAGTGATATCAGCGAGACCCAACAAAGACCAAGGAGACCTACAAAGTAGGCACAGCGTGAAAGGAAAGGACACCTTTTCAGGATAAGATAGCTCTCATGCCCTGCAAGAGCAAATACACAAAGCTGTAATAATAATTGATGCTCTGGGCTTGGTGTACCTATGGTTACAGAACTACCAATTTGTACTTGCTGATCTGGGCTTAAAAAATAGGTGCAGTATATCACACACAGGAGCAGATAAAGTAATTGGCTTTATTATTTTTCTCAACCCAGCTTCACCTCCATTTTCCAGTATAAAGTGGATTGAAAGACAGGAATATTAAACCAGCTATATATTTTTTTTTCCCCACGTCAGTCTTTAATCTTAAAAAAATACACTCAAATTGCAACTTCTCATTCCTTTCAAATAACTTAATTTGGAGAAATTAGAATAGCTGAAAGGTAAAAATTGGCACAGCCTGAGGATGGAACTATAGTTTCCATCTTGCAACACATGTATCACAGCACGCAATGCTTTAAGTACCATGAAGTTATGGCAGGCATAGCAGGGTTAAATGCAGTGGAATACCACTAGATTGGGGGACCTTTGGACTTAGAACTACACCAGCCAGTTGTGGTGGGATTGGTGGTATGGGTTCCATGGTAGCTGCTGCAGAGGGGAGGCAATCCAGGAGGCAGGTAAAATATGGCTCCCAGCAAATAGAGTGTTACTGGGTAATTGGTGAGAGGCCAGATAAGCAGTCAAGTCTCAGAGAAGTTCAAAGAGGTGGGCAGGTGGAACAAAGCTAGAAGCAACAATATTTAGACCCAGGCAGGCAGGAAATGTTAGTGAAATCTGTTAGTGAACAACAGGATTGTCTGTGGGTACTAGGTGTGGGTCAGGATTAAAACTCCTTATCTTTGCAGTGTTGACAGGAGCAAAATAGCATCTCAGGTCTAAAGTGACTGAGTAGAATGCCATCTAGCTCTGTTGATGTTCCATAGTGATAGAGAAGGAATAAGAATAGATCACATGAGTGGAGTACCTAGCAAATGACTGTAAGTTATTAGACATTAGGCATATTTTGTCTGATTTCCACACCTTCATGTTAGCAGATAAGATTAAAGTTCAAAAATTTTTTGGAGGAAGAACATCTCCTTTCTAACAGAATGGTAACTGAGATTCAAGTAATTCAGTTACCGGAGTGTTTTAATGAAATTCACTCTCAGCAGAGTTAGTGTGAAGAACATTAACAAAGGAGACCAGTGAAGGGGGAAAATGGTTTGCTTGGATTTGATGCTGAGCCATTCTGTATTTGCTTTGTGATAAGGTTATAAAGTTGTCAGACTATTGTAATATGGATTTGATGGTGTGACCTCTTTTTAGTCACAAACTGATTAGGACCTGTTATTTTCAAAGCGTGCGCGCGCACACACACACACACAATACATATATATTTTTTTTCAGTCTTGTTTTAATACTGTTTTCAGCACTTTCTCACTAAATATATTTGCAAATGCATAGTTTTATCATGGCAGAATAATATTCTATCTTGTGGTTATTTAGATAAACAATCTCCTCTCATTGCACATTTTCAAAAGTTGCCATAATAAAAACTATGCAATGTTATTACACCATTGCATATAAATCTTTGATCACACTTCCATTTCCCAGCATGGAGATTACTGAATCATAAATATAGACTCATTTAATATTACCATACACATTAATGTTCCTAGATATTGCCAATATGCTTTGCCAAAAGGTAGCACCAATTGCTATTCCCACTACTGACAGCACCTAGAGGACAGTGGATTTTCAATAGGGCTTGAGGGAAGCAGGATGCTTGGGCTGGTCAGCAATGAGGAGTAGGAATATTTAAACTGAAATGATTTCCATTATGAATTTGAAAATTGAATCATTGCTTAAAAAAATCTCTATCGTTACAGACTAGCTCCCCCAGATCAAGCAGAAGGAGAGTCAGAACTGTATTTCAGAATAAAGAGACATATTTTATTAGAAATTACTTGTTTTTACATTATTAATGGTAGTAATCCAAACTCGCATATTTCTAACAGACTGTTCCTTATGTAATTCTCTTGCATGTGGTCTTGCTAATGTACTGCAAAGGGAGAAAATAAGGATTTTCACGCAATATGGAAGAGACAGTTTTCCTTGATTTTGGTAGGATACAAATAATCTGGTTACCCCCATGTGCAAAGAGGTTGCCTCTTAAAGAAAGTCATGGCATTATTGTTCTCATGCCAGGGAGGTAAGCAGTGTAAAGGGCACATTAGATTTGAATGGCAATGCTGACCAGAGTCCAGGCTATACCTCTATCCAGCTGTATGGCCTTGGGCATATTCTCCATATGACACAGACTTCTCTCATTATAATAATAATTGCCATAATTCTTAATATAGTCATATATTGTAATCAAAATACAAACAGCAAGATGCTATTATACATTGAAATGTTTTCCTTGTTATTTCTAGTTAAATAATTACCTGACCATTGGTTGGATCGTTGATTCACTTCAAATGGGGTGAATTATTTTTAGGTATTCTTTCTCTTATAGACTCTGGGTTATCAAATTATATGGAACTCAGTATGTTGATGTGAAATGCAAGGACATTTATGCATTTGATAGTATGGCTTTGGTGTTGTTTATGGTGAACTATCCTCACTTGCCCACATAGAGGCAAATTTATCATTGTCAGGGCCCAGTGATCACTCATCACCTATATTCAGGGCACAAACTTATAGTCCAAAGCAAGTCCTTTTATTCATCTGCTTACCTGTTTCTCAGAAGTTGTTTCCCAACTTCTCAAATCATGAATCAGGTAACTCTAATGTTTCCAGAGTCTTTACCCTGTCTATACTGGATACTTTAAGTGTCATCTTGATTTGACTCTGCTTTATCTAAACAGCTTTCTGGGCAACTATCTCTCAGTGTATTGAATCTGTCAGGCTGGTTCTTGATGCTGAGCATCATCACGATTTTCATTATACTCTTTTCCCAATCTAGGATCCATTATCTTCTTCTCCCTGATTATACAAATGCCATATTAAATTCACTATGACAGAAACCTATCTTTGACTATCCCAGCCTAGACTATCCCAGATAAGAAGATGGTAATTCAGAGTAGTTCAAATAATTGTTCATGGTCAGAAACTTAACATACAGCTAATGCAACCTGGGAATTTAAAAGTTCAGAGCTCAAAAATCCTACTATTTTCCTCTGCATACTGTTTCTGTCATATATGTATTAAAGAACTTCACTGGTATTGTAGTAACTGAAAACATAAAAATAATGTACACTTTCTACGCAGTATAGGACATCAGGAATTGTATACAAAAGGCAAGACCAAAAAATTGACTCTGACATTAAGAGGAAAATCATGAAAACATGATTAAAACCTAATACTCTAGCACACACCCTGAAATTATTTTTTTTTAAAAAAAGGCTTTATAACATTTACTAAAAAAAAAAATCTCATTTTCTCTGTAGAACTATACCTCAGGGAAAATTTCACCTACAGGGAGAACAGTTTATCAAATATATTCCTTGTCATATTTTGCAGAATGTTAATGCCTTTCACGTCCCATCAAATGCTCTGCACAGCATGCAGAGGACTGTCATCTGAAAAGATAGGGAAGAACTTGGGTTATGCTTGTGTCTGATTTAATTTTATTACCTTGCTAGTTAAATTTTGCATCTGTTTATCCTTAGATAACTGCTCACAACCTTATTTTTCAGCTTCTTACAGCTTTTATGATTTGTAAAATTCTCATTTCAGCTAAGTGAAAAAAATTGTACCTGTTATTTAAAAAATTGAGTCATGGCAAAATTAAAAAACATGTCTGCTACTCATATTAGGATATTCACATTCTTATAATTGCAAGAGTTTGTTACATCATGTTTACTGTAGTTCCTTAGTCATTTGAGAAAAATCATGCACTTGCTGTAAAGCAGAGGAAAAAGAAAGAGGTCTTTAAAGACCAAAGATAACAGGTAAGGTATGACCACTCTACCAGGTATGAGCCCTAGGACAAGTGACTTAATCTCTAAGGCTGGTTTCCCCTCAATAAAATAGTCTTTAAGTAGACCTGACATCTAACACATATTTTTTTATATTCTTTATTCCTATGATTAGGCAAGGGAAGTTAGTAAATAATGTCAGAAACTACTAATGAGTACATATCCCTTGTTTCTGAATTTCTAGATTGATAATAAACTCTACGTTCACAGCAGTATATTTTAATCATCAAACATATTTCATACAAGTTTCCTCTTTTAATCTCATATTTTCTCTGGCCAAGACTCTGGCTAGGCAGTACCTCTCACTGCCACACTGCTCAACCTGGCCAAGTCTGTTTGGTTTAAGAGTGTTCATGCAGAAGGTAGACAGTTTCTTTTTATCAAGGGAACACAGAATTCTGTGGAATACTACTTGGCAACACTCCTTTGCAGGAAGGTAGTTAAAGAAGTGTCCTGCCTTTGGTCTATCAGTCTGAACTGCTCTATTAAAAAAAAAGAGAGAGAGAGAAAATATTAATAGTGGTTCTTACTGCATAGTGACATGACTGGACACACAATTAAGTTTATAATGATATATTTAAATTCAATGAATCAAAAGGGCTCACATAAAATTACTTTTAATTTAAAAATATGAACTATTGTATTTTTGATTTATCTTGTTTAAATTGGCTTTGGGAGATATTTTGTTATATGAACCTATTATATCTAGGTTTCAAGTGAATTAGCTATTGTTTTGGTTTCAGGGCAAGGTCAAATTGATTTATGAAAGCTATTTTGAGATTCTGTTTTCAAATCATTCAAAGTATCAAGTATAGAAGAATTATCACAGATACAGACAATTAGTTATCAATGCAATTTAAAAATCCACCTTCTGCTACAGAACAAGTATTTCCTTTCATTTCTGTAATAACTAAAATACCTTACAGACTCTCTCCTACTGGTCATTCTTCCAAATGGAGCTGAGGACAAGATGGCCCATGTGGCCAAGCAGTGCTGGGGACCATGTTATCTTAGGAGTTGTGTGAACTAAGTCTTCATTCAGCATTGATAAATACCCATCCTGAATTTCCAGGGTGCAAATGAGCCCAAAGTGAGGCATGTTCATCTTCTTGGTATTTCTAATAGCTCAGTGTTGTCACAACTTCATGGAGAGAAATATATGCCCTTTCTCCCTCTGCTTCTACTCACAAATGTCTTAACAGAAACACCCATTTTTAAAATTAACAGCATTAAACCACATTAAAAGATACTCAGCAGCTTTTTAGAAGAACAAAGTCCTGGGACTGATTAATTCATCTACAAACTAGGGCCAACCACTCTCCTTCATTTAAGACTAAGTTTCCTTAAGTTAAATGAGAGCATCAACTAGATGATTGTAGTCTTTTATATCAAATTGTCTATGAATATGAGTTCTTAATGCTTGACAAAGTTTGGTATAGCTAATCAAAGTTTAATTTAAATATATAAATGCAAAATTATTCTATTCCAGTAAACTTTTGAACAAACCCTATCCTCTCTTACAGTGGATTTCCCTCTAGACTTTATAAGCATAATGTTTACTTCATGATTCAATGCAATAAGCGTAAATATCTCCAAAGTGATAATCAAACTGCAAATACCTAGACCACATAATGTATGCTGAATATACTAATTGGATTTTGTTTTTAGATAAATAAGCAAAAATTTATTCCACATTAAATGCGAGCATATAATATTTAGGGAGAAAGTATTTTTATAGCTTGGACGAAAAATAATTGTATTTACTTCTCATATAACAGATTCACCTTCATAGTATTTAATTGTATGTTACATGATAACAATTGCTGCAGAATGTGTATTAATCTTTCTTCTGCTGAGAGGTAAGCTAATAAACAGGTAGCTAATTTGATCCACTGACATGTTTTGAATATTAGCTTACCTTGCTTTGATCTTTGTAACTGAAAAGAACTACAAATAATTTTGTATTTGGAGCAAAGTGGGTGTAAAACACTGAATGTTCACATCTACTTAAGTATCGAATATTAAATCCTAAACACAATGTGATAGTTTTAGCAGATGGGACCTTTAAAGGGGGTGTTTAGGTCAGAAAGGCCATATCCTCATAAATGGAATCAATGTCCTTAGAAAAGAGACTCTAGTTAATGTTCTTATTCCTTCTGCCATGCTGAAAATACTGCCTTTCTCTGAACCAAGAAGAGGGTCATCATTAGACATCTAATTTGCCTATATCTTGATATTGGATTTATCTCCTTCCAGAATTATGAGAGATAAAATTTCTGTTATGTATGAGCCACTCAGTCTAAGGTATTTTGCCACTGTGGTGAGAGAGGACAAAGAGAGTGGAGAACAGAGAATTCTTTTCTTTTCAATTCAGTAAGAAGTGACTACAGTCTGCTTTCTTCTTGGGAGAGCAAAGAGACTTCAGTAACCTGCCTGGGGCAGTTGATGTCATAATTTCCACAAGCCTCTCAACCATCATTCTATATGTGCTGGTTTGTAAATCATCTGTCTGATCCTTGAGAAACAAACCTGAGGTAAATGTTACAGTGTAAGGGATTTACTGGGGAGTGTGCTTAGAACAATTCTTTTAAGGATTCTAGAAAACAGAACTGGACATGGGCAGAAGCTGGTTCAAAACAGAACAAAGATCTAAATGTAAGGACTAAAACTACAATTCTCTCAGAAAAAAGAGATGTAAATCTTCATGTCCTATGGTTAGGCAATTGTTTCTAAGACATGACACCCAAAGCATCAACAACAAAAGAGAGAAAAAATACAAAGATAAAAATTAAAACATATTTGCTGCACATCAAAAGATATTATCCAGAAAGTGAGAAACCAAGTCAAAGAATGTAAGAAAATTTTTTGTGAACCATGTATCTGTTAAGAGACTTCTCTACAGAATACATCAAGAACTCTTATAATTTAGCAATGAAAAAGACTCCAGTTAAACAATAGACTAAAGATTTAAATAGATATTTCACCATAGAAGATACGCCAAAGGAAATATGCAATAAACACGTGAAAAGAATGTTCAATACCATTAGTTAGTCAAGGGGGAAATGCAAATTAAAATCACAATGAGAATCCCATACCTACTGGATAACTAGAATCAAAAAGATAGAAATCATAAGTGGTGGAGAAGATATGGGAATATTGGAGCATCAGATATTGCTTGTGAGAATGCAAAATGATGTAGTTCCTTTGGGAAATAGCTTACCATTTCCTTAAAATATCAACTATAGGGATACCATTTAATTCAGTAATTTCACTTCTGAATAATACAGGAGAGAATTGCTTAGGAGAGAATTGCAAACAAATATGCACAGAGAAATTTGTATATACATGCTTAAAACAGTATCATTTATCAGCTAAAGCCAGGGAACAATCCAACAATCTATCAATTGATGAAAATATAAGCAAAATGTGTTCTATACACATAGGGAAATATTATTTGGCAATGAAAGGAATAAAGTGCCGATAGAGACTATAATGTGGAATAACTTTCAAAACATTACATTTAGAGAAGTAAACCAGACACAAAAGGCCACATATTATAGAATTCCATATGTATTAAATGTTCATAAATTACAAATCTATAGTAACAGAAAGTGAATTAGTGGTTGCCAGGGATTGGACAATGGGAAGAAGGGAATCGGCATGGATCTTTTGTTTTATGAAGGGAGAGTAATAAACTAGTGATAATAGTTGCTCAACTCTATAAAGAAACCAAAATCATTTTTACATATTTTGAAGAATATATATTAATTATATATCATTCAATAAAAATGAAATATGTAAAAGCATTAAAATACAATGCATTAGTAATTAAGAGCTCAGCTAAGTTCTCAGTTTTTTCTGAAGGAACTGTTCTGGGCTAAGGTGATAGAGCCAGGCCTTCATGTCCATTAGTTGCAGGATACAGACCATAGATGGGAGGATGAGGACTTTATTCCTAAAGGTAGGATATGATGGAGCACATACTGCCACACACTACTTTCTTGGCTCATTAAGCTGAAAAACAAAGTGATAGATTCACCATCTTTTTCTGAAAACTATGTAGTGACTGATAAATGGTCAGCCATTGATTTAAGTGCCTAGTATACCTCAAAATTGTTAGCTTCCCTTTGATTCTGCTGTCTTTGCCATAGACCAATATCTGAATATTTGTTTTTATGTTTACTCCTCTAACATCTGTATTCATATAATAAACTGTTTCTGATTTATTTTGTTCTTCTATAAGCCACTAATGGCAAAATCTTCCTTTTTGAATGGAAAAAAATAAGGAATTTCAATGGCTTTCTCCGTTTTCTTAAGCTACTAAATGTGGTAGGATTTTCAGACTCTCAGATTTGTATTCTGTACACTCTGCAAGCTTGAGTTTTTAAATGGCCTATGTATAAGCATCACTTTTTATGCTTACTAAGTTGATATATTTCCTGGATCATTCTTCAAAAGCAATTCAGCAAGTCTTGGAGGGGACCCAGTAATTTGTGATTTTTTCCAAGTTAAGCGTGGGCAACACCTCACTCAACCAGATCCTGGTGTTCCTAACCTTCCCAGTGACAGGGCTTCATAATTTAGAAGTCAGCTCTAAATCTTGAGAGCAGCAAGATGACTTTGGAAGCGGTTTGAAGAATGAATTGAAGACATAGAAATCTGCAGTGAAGAGACCTCTTCAGATACTCTTTCTAGCATGCGATGAGAGGAAATAAGGTCTTGCAGTTAAAGAAGGCCAGTAGTTCTGGTAACGGGGTAGGGGTCTTGATAATGCTGGGCAATAGTTGACATAATAGAAAGGGCAAGGCAGCCAGTTTCTGTCTCCTTTGCTCAGGTGAGTTCTGGGTCTGTCGAGACTGTGATGGTTTTGAATTAAAATGAGATCATGCACAAAGAATGGAAAAGGACTAGAAAGCAAATATCTTACTTAAAGAAAACAGTGGATTTGGAATATTTTAAAGATTTTTCTCAGACTTTAAAGAATGAAGAAATTTCTTCTATTCTCTTAAGATGCCTCAAAAAACATTTTTTATATTGTAGCTATAAGAGGCAGAGCATAACAACATCATAAAGCTAATCTGAACAAAAGATGATTCCTCTTATTTTATCATATTAATCTATTTTCTAATGAGAAACCACAGAAAAAGATTAAAAGAAAGCTCACCTTTTATTTAAGAGTGAAGAATATATGTTGATAGTAGATCTCTTGAACTACTTTACAAAATGAACTCAAATCTGAGTTTGACTTCCATTCGCAATAAAATTTTTCTTGGTAGCAATTACCTTTCTATTATTTGATCTAGAAAAGTTATCAACTACCAGTAATAGCTTATTTCTTATAATAATTAGATTAGAGGGAATAGATAGAGGAAAATATTTAACTGATAGTATACCTTCTGTCCCGAATGGTTTTGATAGATTTCAGATGTTTTAATAAATTTTGATTTAATAAAGACATGATTTCAATTGCTTAGAGGCAAATTCAAAGTCTATACGAAACGCAAACCTATTTCTATGTCTTGCTACAGAAGTTCTGAGGACAAAAAAAATTTGCATCAGACACTAGGCTACAGATCTTATAAATATGAGACAAATGAGATATAAAATCTACAAGGAGATATTCATGGAGAAAACAGCTAAAATAATGTTTATTAGAAGAATGTAATATATATCAGACACAGGGGTACATTTTATCTCATTTAATTCTCGCAGTAATGAAGATAGACAGATATTCACAAATGGTGCAATTAAGCCTGAGAGTTTGTAACTTGTCCTTACTGCAAAGCAACAACTAATAAATCAGGATTCCAAGCCATTCATTTGATATTAAGTGATACCAACCCTTCAAAGAGGACCATTCTATTCTCTCTGCTGTTCAGAACTCAATTAGTTGTTAACCTTGTCACTTATCTTATTATTCTCAAAGTCATTGTTCTACTAGACTGGGGACATTCTTGAAATCATCCCACCTTTGTTCACTGAATTTCTCCTTTCAAGGTTCAGTTCTGTAAATCCCTCCATAAAATATCCTCCCAAGGCATTTCACCAATTGTACTCGCCTCTTCATCACAGGTGATGCTTTTTACAAATGACCTCATTTACCTTGGGAATTCATAATGACTTTAGACTGGGAATTCACTTTCCACACTACTGTTTGTTTTCTAAATCTTGCATTGGTAGGGATATTAAGCATGTAAAGTTAATGAGACCCTATATAGCTTTTCTCTTTCTAGGGAACTCAGTACAAGACCCAGATTTAAATACTTTTCATTAATAACATAAAAAATAATAACTGAAAGATTAACTTATATTTTACAAAATAGGATAGAGGATATTTCATCTCTGTTGTCTCACCTATTTTAATATATCACCTGATTAAATGCTCATAAGAAACTTGGATTGATATTATTATAGTTTAATATAATTATGATATTATATTATAAAGATATTATTTCCTTCCTGTAGCTATTAAAAGGATAAAGGATCTTATAGTGTATAATAGTAAGCATAAGATCATACCACTGGGAAATCATACTTGTCTTTGGTGCCTCATTTAGTATTGGCAAAATGCATGTTTGATGAATAAATAAATGTATAACTAGAATTCAAGTCAAACTTTATAAATGTAAAATTTCTGCCACACCACTTAGGGTGGTTTATTTCACAGTATTTGTTTGTTTATGTTTTCCTCATCAAGTCTGATTTCAGTGTGGATTACATGGTTTTGACTTTGCAACATCATATAATAAGTTCCAGTGAATACCAAACTCAGCTGAAAGAAAGCAATAATAGATAGTTTAATTCTAATAGGGCTAAATTTTCCATTAATGATGATAAACAATAGTGACTTCAAACAAGGCTAAGCTAAAAATGTGGCAATGTGAATGATCCCAATTAGAAAAGGTTTCTTAATTACACTTTTTAAAAATTTTTGCAAATGCACTATTATGAGTACTCAGGATTTAAAAAGGGAAATATAATCCACTTTCTTCAAAGTAAATGAGTGGCATGAGGTTAGGGGAGGTCAACAACACTTTCTAGCCAAAGCAGAAAAATGAGGTTCAAGTCCATTTATATGGACAATCAGGTCCATTTAACATTTAAAGCACTAAGCTAGTGTGGGAAGTCTGCTTTTCTAAAAGATGGGTGGGCTAGAACAAGGCAGGATGAAGTGAGGTCAGTCTGACAAAAGTGGGAGTTGCTGTATAGTTTTCACTTCATTAGTTCAGGAATCTGATGGCACATCAGATGGAACTGTTCAGCTCTGGAATGTATTTATAGTGATGCCTAGAGGATTTTAATTAGAAACTTTGAACAGAAGGGGCAAAATAAAAGACTTTTTATAAATAAAACACAAATATAAAGAATACTTCAATAAAAATTTAAGTACCAAGAGTTGTCTCTCATGTCTACTTTCAGTATATAGACTTTCTTGAGATGGAATTACTGCAGAACTGGGACCCTTGTGTCAAAATGAAGATATTCAGGCCACCCCATCAGGCTTCCTTTTAACAGGGCTCCTTGCCTACTATCTGATTTATACTGGGAAGTTAACTGCTCTCTTCCAGAGCTCTTCTTTTATCATAAATGGTCCTTGCTCTTTCTTATTTACACAGCTTTGTCTTCCTAACCAGAGCAAGTTGGGTCTGTAGCAGTTTTTCAACTTTCAGAACACCTTGTGGGTCCAAGCATACAAACTGAAGCAAAGGTGAAATATAACAGCCATTCAATGGGGGAAGAACCTGATTATGGTGGAAGTCCTCAATGAAACAGATGTCTGGTATGTGACACACTGAATTTCTGGTGTAATATTTTGCCTCTCCTCTTTAGTAAGAGTAGTTCTATTTATCCCAGTTTAATTTGTTTACACCCAATGTTGTGGGGTACATATCTACATGTGTCTTGGGAACAAGTTAAGTTCCTGCAGACAAGTTTAACTGGAACAAACATGGGTCGATGTGAGCACAATAGGGCAGGATTAGAAGTAAAAGGAGAAAAATAAGTCTATAGAAAAGACAAAAAGAATGAGTAAGACATGCACCAGAGAACAGGTCACAGAGCGCTGAGAAAGGTAAGATTTATATGGCATGAATATTTACATTTTCAAGCTTAAATATATAGGAAAATTCTATCTTGTAGATCTAGTTAAACCCCTAGTCTTAGAGGAGTTTTAATTCAGCTACTGGAACCATTTTACTTTCAGCATATTATTTGATACTATTGGATTTCACCTATATTAGTTATTAAATTCTTCTATTAAAATTTGTAACCCTGGACAGAGCCAGTGTGTGGAGAAGAGGTAGAAGGTGATTCATGAAGCAATAAGTTCCTAAGACCATCACGATCCAGGAGGGACTGTTACTTGTAAGATTATTAGTACAATACTGATTTAAAGGGAAAGAGAAAAATAAAAAAAACACACAAGACCAAACTGGGGAAATATTTTCACCAGTATGAAAAAGGAGAGAATATTTCATATTTAAAACTAAAACTGATATAATTATCCTTCCCCCATAGAGAAGCATTTTTTTTTAATCAGGAAATCATTTTGGTATTTTTTAGTAGAGAGCTCCTCACTTATTAAACTATCTAGATAGTCTGCCCTACAAAATGCAATATTCTCAGGGCAGGTCTGGGACAACAAAGACCGCATGAAAGAGACTGCATTTGTCTACATGTTGTAGAGTAAGAGGCATATTGAGATTTCCAGGGCAAAGGGAATGGACATCAAATGTTCCAAGCATCAGAAGGACAGGACCGAAAATTCTAACTATATGGGGGCAAGAGGAAGTCCTAAGAGAATGATCAGGAAAAGGGAAATTTGTAGTTGGTAGTTAGGTAGCAAGCATACAGACATACACACACACACACACACAAAAAGAAGAAAATTGTCAAATTTTAATAATTTTTTGTTACAATAAGCTGTTAAGTAAGTTCCACTTTTAGCTCCTCAAATCTTTGCTATTCCTTTGGCAAATAATCAACCAGGCCTTGTACATGGGCCAAAGAGTAGGTAACAGTTATTCAAGATCAGTTGCAGGGGAAATTCCACCTTCAAATAGAGAAAGAAATTCCTTGGCATTTTATTGAAATTCTGAGGAAGGCAAAATGAACATCTTCAGGATGTCATATAAATTAAAAATTAAATAGCTATCTCAAAAGACAGTAAGACCAAAGCCAAAGCTCAATTATATAGATTTTGAAAGACTCACAACTGAACTAGGAGGATAATAATCATAATATATAATCTTAGAACAATGATAATAAACGTATCTATCCAAAATCAGACCAATATGGCTGGTTTGGTTTTTACTCCAGTACTTACTAGTTGTATGATTTTCAGGAGCTCATGTGTTTGTCACAGTATGCTAGTCAAAGTTAACCCAATGAGGCATACAGACAGTGAGCAATAAAAGGACTTGTTTGTAAAGCTACATATTGATGTAAGTTAAAATAGCTCAGCTATAAATGCTTGGAAGGAAATGCTTTTTCTGATCATTCAATTATAATAAAACTTACATCGAAGGAGATCCTGAAAAGTGTGTACAGATGATGGTGATTTAGGATGAAAAGAAAAGCATTCTTAGGAGTGAACCATTCCACCTGCACAGAATATCACTCACTATCTGAATCCTGAGTACCTTTTTTCTCTTTAAATAATTTTATTGAAGAACATTGGTTTATAACAAGTATATAAGTTTTGAAGGCACAGCAATGCACTTTGACATCTGTACAAGATATTTATTCCAAAAGCAGGTTTTATTTTGTATTCAAGTATCTTCATTATCTAATTTGTTCTCCTAATCTGTTTTTAAAAAGCATGTTTAAATTTGGGCGGGTAATAAATATTCACTATTTTGACCATATGTCTAGGTGCTTTGTTTTTCATTGTGTAATGCAGGTACTGTGTTTATTTACACCAATCGGGAGCTTGTAAGAAATATAAAAGCCTCAGAACCCACCTAGTCCTACTGAATCATAATCTATATTTCAACAAGATTTCCAGGTAAGGCATTAAGATTTTAAAAATCCTGTTCTAGAGGAGTTATGTATTTTGTTATAGGGGGTGGTCATGTAAATCAGCTGTGATATCAGAGTAGATGCTAATACTTAAGTCACTTGACAGTGCATTGAATTTCTGTCTCTTAAGGGTGGATTGAGGAAAACATGTTTGTCAAGCTCTAATGTGACCAAAGACTGTGTGAAATCTAGTCCACAAGCTGTTTTACATGTTTACTTAATCATCCATCTTTGTTTCCTCCTTAAAGCATGGATTAAGACAGGGGAGGCAATTTAACTCTGAACATTTCTGAGTCAGCCCAGGGGAGGCCTGCTAGTGAAAGCAACCCTATGGCAGGGGAGAAAGGGGGATTGCACTGGAAGGACCTGCCTCAATCCAGGCGGGTGTTTGGATGTAGTTTTATTTTGCTCCCAGTTTTATTTTGTTTTGTCTCTAAAGGTCTAGTTAATTTAGAGGCCATTCCCTTTATTGTTAATATGGAATAAAAATGATAGAAAGGCTTAACCAGGTATGTGCAGACCAAATTGGAGTGTTCACAGTGGTTTGTTCTGCTGGTCATATTTATTCTTAAATTGTCTTATTGCAAAGGGAACTGACAGAAAGATGATTCTTAAGCCAGTGGTTCCCTCTGCTACCTCTCCAGAATTCCTCCATTTTAGGAATAGCAAGACTGGTTAAAACAATGAAATTTTAAGCTAATTTCCCTTTATTTAATATAATACAAAATTCTCTTTAAAAAAAGAAAATATATTTCATTGGCATAAATTAATTTCTGCTTATTTGTTTAATTAATGAATATTTAACAAATACTGGTACAGGCGTTAGTGATATGGCAGTAACCAAATATATGAAGCCAATTCCCTCACAGCATTATTAATCTATTCTATAATCATGCAAAGATGATAATAAATCATAAGGAACCAGAGATTGCTATGCATATGTATGCCTGAGGTCAGGGAAACAACACTACTACTTTATAAAGGGTACTCCAAAGAGCCTTCAGTTGAAAAGTATCAGGTGAGTGTCAAACAAAGAGAGGAGACCTGCAAATGTTGGAAGGAACATCATTCCTTCCAACAGGCAGAGAACATTTAAAGACATTGTCTACAGTAAGACAGAATATTTTATTCTGAGAGTTTATGAAAGTTTCAAATCTAAATGTTATTACATAACCATTAGAACCAGACACATAGTTCTCTTCATAGCAGTAAAGTATCTTTCATGTATTTCTACCTATCCTATGGTTATTTTCCTAACTTAGACCATATCTCTTGCTGGGACTATAGATACTTTTATGGCTCTTATCTTATGGTCACAAAATAACCAGGTTCATTTTGAGGGGAAAATGTACTCATACAACAGTTCTGTCCAAAGTTCTACAAAAATATCCACTGGACATTTGGTGGTGGAAGTGGTGAGATATATAAGGTTGTGGAGGTAACAGTATACTTGAAACCTACACAGTATTGTAAATTACTTTCACTTTGATTATAAAACAAAAACAAAATCCACATGGAGACAAACAATATTGGATATCCACCACATACTCACATAAAGCTTAATTCCAAGGGGATTTGATATTTAAATCTAAAAAAGCAGATCTTTAAAACTTTTCAAAGAAATTAAAACAAAACTGATTTATGACCTCAGGCTAGGATTAGTTTCTTTAAAACAGATGTAAAATATAAAAAGAATAAGGACAAAACTGACAACTCTAACTGCAGTGCAATTAAGAACTGTTTATCAAAATAATCAGTAAGCCATAAAGTGGGAAGATAATTTGCTACACTCATAATTGACAGAGGAATTATTATCCAGATTATGTAAGGAACAATTATAAATCAATAAGAAAATCTTTTAAAAGCTTGAGTGGGCTTTTCACAGAATAATACAAATAAAAGTCAAAAAACACCTAGTAAGTGAATTATTGAAATGCCATTTTCAATCCAATAAATTAGCCTACATTTAACAAAAGAAATACTTGATGACAAGTAATGAAAAGATTGTCGGAACAGGGTATAAATCTGTGAAAATAATTTGGAAGATCATTTAGAATTCTTTCACTATTAAATATGAAGTTTTCCTATAAATAGTGTTCTATGTAAAGTCAATACCCTAGAGAAACATTTTATATTATGCATGTTTTGTCCATCAGGGGACATAAAATTTTCTTAGTAACATTGTTGGTAAAAATGAAAAAATAGAAAGAATTAGCTATATAAAGCTAAAATATAATTGAATTTTGAAAGTAAGTTTTCCATAGCTACATTAAAAAACAAGGATAAAGTACATTAATGCAAGATTGAATATTTAAAAATAACTTAAGTGTACCTTCAATAATGTACTTTTTAAATGAGTCTGAAAAGGGAGTTGCTAAAGTTTCTTTTACACAGATGAGTGAATTCTACAGATGGTGTTGTACCATACTGTAGAGGTTAACAGTACTGTACTGTGTACTTCAAATTGTATTACAGATAGATTGCATAGCAAGTGCTCTTATCATAATAAAATGGATTTTTCAAAAATGAATAAATTATATACTGTGGAGATATGTACACAAATTTAGCAATATTATTTTTACCCTTGAGGATATTTAGATGTCAGAGGGCCACAAAAGAGACCCCAAACTCGAGTGTTATGAATAGTACAAATAGGGCCTCTCTGGTCAGGTAGGGTTTAAACATACAGCACTTTCAAGCTATAACCAGCCACTGCAACCCGAGTTAGATCCTCAGCCAGAGAACTAACCCACATGTGATGCAGCAGACCTCACCTGTCTGGACTGCTGCTTCCCTCAGCAGTGTATTTTAATAGATCCACTTGTTCTGCTTCAGACTCTGTCTCTGGTAATTCTCTCACTCTCTCCCTGAATCTCTGGCCTACACCCCATTTCTTGCATGCATAAATAAATCAATCTTTAATATTTTTTTAAAAAATTGAATAGTGCTAATAAAATTTAATATTTGTAACTGGGTAGGTAGATACATGATAATGTTTTGGTTATATTTTCCACATGCATGATTTGCATTCTTTATATAAATATTACAAAGTTAAAAATACAGGATATGAATTTTAAAAATTTCCAGTTCAAATCTTAGATGTCCCCTTTGTGTGAAATACTGAGAAAATGATCATTTCCCCTTCATTTTAAGTTAATTGAAATAGAAGATTAGAGTCAACATGTACAATCACTAGCATGTCGCTTAGCATATGGCAAATACAGAAATGTGTTGACTATTATGGTAGAGCACTTTACTGATGTCTCATGGCTTGTTTGCTTCTACTTTATATAATATATATTGTCTTGAATTGGTCTTAACCAACCTGTAGAGGTTCGTCTCCACTATTGCCTCTTTCAAGTCTTTTCTGGTCAAAGATTATAACACTTCATTATTCTTTTGCTTTGCACTAAGCCCATTTATTTGCCATTATTTCTTCAAGTATAAAACCTAATAGTACATATACTGTGAAGCAGACATCACGGAAGCCTGGACTCCACATGGCATAATTTCATGTTTATATATTTTCCTCACCATAATATCATCAACTTCATGACAACAGGGACCATACCATATTCTTCATCCTCA
>JAGFMF010011457.1:3979930-4040322 GCA_019455555.1 Galemys pyrenaicus | reverse complement strand
GCTTTGGGCCAATCCTATTTGGCTGGACTTTTACCCTCAAGGAAATGGGTAACTTTGGATGCTTAACTTAGTAACTATATTCTTTGTTCTTTCTTTATTATACCCTAGTTGTATTAAAGTTCCATTCCATTAAAGGTTTTGTGTATTTGTCTTAATGCGGCAGATGGCAGAACCCATTCAGAGAGGGCAGGCTTGGGGGTTCTGGGTGCTCCTCTCCCTGCCCTGTAACATAACTACTTATTTCCAAGAGATCCATCAGCAATCTCTGAGACAAAAGGAATTTTTACCAATTGTCTTTGAAGAATTTTGTATGTTTTTGAGGTTGTATGTGTGTGTGTGTACACTGAAGGGTGTTTTACTCTCTGGGGATGTTAGATGTTTCACAGCAGGAAGTTCATTGATGTCTGATCAGACAAGCATGAATCAGTTCCATATTAGGTGACTCTTATTGTAGGTAAGATAAACTTAAGAATGTGTATCTTTCCAGAAAACAGATATACCATAATTAAATGCCAGAGCTCTGGAAAATGCCAATATTAAACATCTGTGACTCCAAAACTACCAAAGGGTAGTTATTTGACAACAAAAAGACAGTTGGATGAAAACAGTTTGAGAAAAGTCATTCCCATATTAAGTCTCTGTGTTGTAGAGATTGCTTTATGTATGCTTCCTCATTTTAAGTCTCATTTCAAAAAAAGAACCTGAAGCTTAGAGGGCTTAAATTATTTTTCCAGGTGTGAATTCAGCATAACAGCAATAATAATTTTGTAGCTAACATTTACAGTGTACTTACCATTTTTTAAAAAATGGGATAAATGTCTTTGTACCCATTATCTAATTTAATTTTCACCAGACTCTATAAGAATATATGATTGCCTTCAATTCATAACCATGTAAATGGAAGATAAGACAATCTAAATAAGTTGTCCACAATCATACAATTATTCTTGATCATAACTGTGTATGACTCAAAAGCCCACACTCTTCCCTCAACATCAAAGTAACTCCAAGAGCATCTTTTGTCCATCTACAATTTTCTTCATATGATGTGAAGGAGATTCTTACTTTTCTCATCAACTTTCAAAATAAAAAAACCCTGTGAGATGAATAATTAAATATACCAAGATTTCTATGATTTAGAATGAGATTATTGAACCAAGCATACTTTCGTGAATGCAGTTGTCTTCATTGATTTATCAGGAGATGGATGAGTAATTGGACTTCCCTATCTAGTATGTCATGGAGAGTCTCATGCAAATAAGTGCAGGAATATTTGCACTGTAATTTTCAAGGATAGTATATATGCTTTTACAAAATAAATGTCTAAATCAAGCCTAAACCAACACATCTAATTCTCTAATTACTTAATTACACTACAACAACATTGACTGGTGGGTCTACATTTATCTAACCTTTACTGGTGGGTACCTTTACTGGTAGGTAGATAATTTGGAGGAAGTGAATGAGTTTGGGTGCTCACAAAACACTTCTTGAATCCCAAATTCCCATTTAAGAAATAATAAAAAGAAAGAATCACATGAATTGACTAAAAGTAAAGTTATGATTTCCTCCACCATAAAACAAATATTTATGTTTCATTGGAAGTTTGTTGTAAGGATTAAACACAACCACAAAGTAAGGAGACTAGGAGACAGTTCTGCTTCCTGCTGGTCCTTCTCTTCCACATTAATCTTGGTATTTCAGAAAATCAGAATTTGAAAGATGTGCATTTCTATCTTGATATCAACACTTCTAAATAAGGACCATAAACTGACAAGGATATGTAAGCTTCTAAGTAGTTGCCATAATCGCTAGTATTTTAGTTTTAGTCCATTAAATCTGCATTTACCAATTTGATGACCTTGAACAGTATGTTTGTTTACACTGCAGTTAGATCACACAGAGGAGCCCCAGGCTGATTACAAAGTGTGATGTTTGTCCAAATCTACCTGCACATTCATCTTCTGCCGCTACACACACTTCCCTAACTTTCAGTCATTTATATAAATGAGATGTTATTCATTTGTGTCAACACACCAAGACTTCCGCTTTATCAGGGTTGAGTGACCTCTGTGCTCTCCCTATTCTAGTAATTAGTTAGCTATTTCCTTATGTATAATTGATATCAATGAGGTATTAGAGTAAAATGGATTTGAGTCTAAAATTTCTCCGTTATGTGCAAGTAATCAATAGTGAAGTTTGCTATCCTTTTACCCAGATCATAATTATAACCTTTAAAATTCAGACTGATAGTCAATCAAGTCTATAGCTAATCATGGAATTTTTTAGATTTTAATAAAAGATACTTTTCTCATATTTCTAAGATGGAAATTGGTCAGTGAGACTTGTTTATAAGAGATTTTTGACATTTTAAGCAATCTAGAAAAAGCAAAGCATGGGATAGCAGTGAATCACATTGAGTGTTAAATTAAATATAAATTGGAACAGATAATTTGAATTTAATATCACATCACATAGTTAATACATGGAAAGACAAATGCTGTAGGAACATATGAGCATATCCATCCTCCAGAATATTCCTCTCCCTAGAAATTCTCTTCACATAGTCTTAAAAGATAAGCTGTGTTTGCCCCAGATAAACAGGCTTTTCAATCTCAATATATCTGTCATATTCAACTCTGTCCTGCCATTCAGTAGCCCAGTGAAAGGCAGCTGAAGTTTACAATTTTCCATTTGCACAAAGTCTAAAATTATGAACTTTATGGATACCAGTGACACAATGATTAACCCTCACTTCAATAACGCCACAGCTTGACGTCTGTAATTCATTGTTGGAGGGCTTGGCAATCTGCTAATGGCCTTCATTCCAGATGGAATATGTCAGCTCGCTTTTTGAAGACAAAGAATGAACACAGATCATTCTCTAACATTATCTTGCAATTGTGTTAGGAAGCTGATAGAGTCACTATTTCCAGTTTTCATATCTTTCAGGTCTATAGTTTTAATTCCCAATGAATACTGATCTCCAAACAGATAAATTTTTCCAAATTTCCAAAAACCTTTAAAATGGTTTTAATATAGGGGCCTCCCTGGTGGCACAAGAGATTATGATGCAGCACTATGGAGCTATCTGCAGCCACTGCAGCATGAGTTCGATTCCGAGCCAGAGAGGTGACCCAGTTGGCACAGAAGACCTCTCCTGTCATGCCCACTGCTCCCTGCAGTAGTGTATTTAAGTAAACCTGCCTGTTCTGCTATTCACTCTGTCTCTGGTGAATCCTCTCACCCCTCAACACCACTGGCCTGCACACCAGCTCTTATAAGCATAAATAAATAAACCTTTAAAAAATGGTTTTAATATATACATACACACATACATATGTATGTGCATCATGTGTATATATAATATATACATAGTGCCACATCTCTGAAGAGCAACTTTTCTCTAGTAAAACACACTAATCTCAGCATAATAGGAATATTGTAGGATGTACCAAATATTTCAGAATTTAGTTTCCTGAAATATCTTTGTTGTATTTATTTTATTCTCTTATTTCTTTCTGTGAAAAAATGCTTATTAACCCTAATAGCTTTATCTTTGCCCTTTCAGAGAGACTCACTCAATTTTTCCTACCTTTCAGCTTCCACAAATTTCTCCCCCCTTAATAATAATGGTTGCAAAATTCCTCAGGTAACAGCCTTCCCAGCCAACCTAGATCCTCAATTGCTCTGGGCACCAGCTACATCATGTCTAAGGCTTTAGATTCTGTTTCATGTTGTCCTTCAGTCCAATAAAAACTAAGACTGTTTTACTTTATCCTTTCGTACAACAAAAATGCAAATTGAATTACTCCTTGTTAAGCTTAAAACCCCTTTAGCTGTTTTTTGCAGACCTTGAGATTATATTATGTCTTTCTCTTAGTTTTGCCATATCTTGACTGGTGCCTTGCATTCTGGTCACTAATTTCCCATATTTTCAAATTATTCTGTTACATAGAATTATGTAAAGGGGACTAACATTGAGAGTCTATGAAGCATAATTCAACAACCTCAACATGCAACATTCACTCTCTCCATCCCCACAAAATTGAGTACAGTGACTTATCCAAAATTGGTATTCAATAATTGCTAAATGAATAAATGACACTCATCTTGGGAATGTTTAAAAATTAAACCAAATCAATATTAACGATGAAGTATGCTTCCTATCTGCCTATAGATAAAATAATTAAATTGATATTAATTTATCTGGAACTTACTCATTTGTTAAAAACAAAATCAAAAGGAAAAATCCTAGCTAAAAGTAAGATTTTATTTTTTCACTTCAGGAGAGTCAAGATACAGAAAACCACAGTACTAAAAGAAAAATTTTAATAGTTAACTTGATTTTCAAATAACTGATGAATGCTTTTTTGTAGATGTCAATGACAGGCTACAGCATACACAGATAATCAGTACATGCTGGGGAAAGATAAATCACATCCAAAGAGAAGAATACTGGCCAGAAAGCCAAAGGGAAAACAAAGCAAACCAAAGGTGAAAAGTTCAAGGAAGTTTTTGAAGTTAAAATCATATCCTAACTGGGTATGAAAAGCCCATGTCAGGTCTCCTTTCTGGTACTGTGGGGCTGTGAAATTAGATCATGTTATATACCATGACCTAACATCTCTGTCCCTGGGCATTGTCACCTCCACAAACTAGATATAAAATCATGGCAAGACAGAAAATCAAAGGTGCTAGAAAAGACTTTTCTATTTGAATTGCAGCAAGGGGACAGGAATATTACATTTCAGGAGTAGACATGAAGTGGCAGTGAAACCTATCTGTTTCACTGACACTTCCCTGTTCTCTCACTCCAGAGCCTGCATGCAGACTTTATACTATTGAGATTAGACGGAACCTAGGACACCAGCCCACCTATGTCTTGGTGCGTGAACCTTCACTGGCATTGCCAGTAAGTGTTCTCTAGCTTTAGTTATCTCCCAATTGGCATTCCAGTTTTGAGGAGGGATTTCTTTTATATTAGTACACAATTTCTTTACCTTTCTTATTTCTAGACAATAAAACTCTTCTAAGGAAATACAGCTCCAACACTGTTATTTCTTTGAATACAGTATAGATATGTATAGACATTCTGTCTAGAGTTTATAGTTTTTTTGTGTGCTACCTTATATACATGTAAATCAGGCTGAAATTGGCTTTTCTTTCTCTCTTCTGTATTGGCACAGAAGTGTCTTTTATTTACCCAACACTACAATCCATTCTGTATGGTGGTCAGCACTAAGCTGAGTGAGTTATGTGATGCTGTAAATACCAGGGTAAAATGTGTTGTGAGAAAAAGGAAAATGTTCTTGCATATTTTTCAAGCAGGTACTCAAAGGTCACTGTATTGTAATTTATGCTAACATGTGTTGTTTAAAACTTTCAATACCTTTGTGTTGAGAACAAAAGCAAGCTGAGACTTTACTGCCCTTAAGGAAGCAGAGCAAGACTGAAATACAGCTTTGAGTGGCCATATCTAAGTCAGTTTCTATGTAAATTGGACCCCCTGGATTACCACTCCCAGTGTGATCCAGCTAAACAGATGACTTGCAAATTATACACAGTGAAGTGAGGGGAGGCAAGTAAATGTTGAAAGGGCCCATTTAGACATGTGGTAAAAGTTGCAGTAATGGAGAGTAAAAGGAACAAACAGATTGGGGAAATATTTTGGAAACAGAAATGAACAGACAATGCTATTCAATTCAATGACAGTGTGAGGAAGAACATAGCAATGGAAGCTTTTAGAGTTTTTTTTTTAAAGATTTATTTATTTATGCAGACAAGCACTGGGGTACAGGCTAGAGGTGTGGGGGGCGGGTGAGAGGATTCACCACAGGGAGCAGGGAGCAGAACAGGCAGATCAACAGAAGTACACTGCTGAGGGAGCAGCTGGCACAGCAGGAGAGGTCCGCTGTGCCATGTGGGTCCCCTCCCTGGCCTGCAGCAGGGATCGAACTTGTGCTGCAGTGGCTGCGGTTTGCTTCATAGTGTGTTGCTTAACCCACTGTGCCACCAGGGAGGCCCAAGCTTTTAGAGTTTTAAATCAGAGAAAGTGAAAGAAAAGACCACACCATTTTCCAAGTGATGAAAGTTTAGATAAGGTATAGATTTATTCACTAAATAGGTGATTTTAGATATAATTCACATGTTAGTGTGATACCAAAAAGGCAGATGGATAGTTATGTGTGGAGCAGATAAGGAATAGCCTGGCATATTTGGAATGCAGGTACATTTAAGTTCATTTCAACTTTAAGAGTTGTTGCAGGACGTCAATACAGTTGTTAACAGGGTAATTCCCAGGGAAAGGGAAGGTCCCAGGTTCCCTGCCCTACCTAAGGAGAGATGGAGCTGAGCAGGGAGGAGGAAAAGCAGAGAGAGATGGTGATCAACGACATCTGAAGAAGGTACATGGGACAGAGACATGTGAAGTAGCTGTGCTTGCTTATTGATCTTGGACTTGTACCAGGAACTTGGGTGACATGGAAGGAGATGCTTGAAACAGATGTTAAAGATCCATGAGAGATTTAATAATAGTAGCCTTTATCATTTTTTAAAATTATTTTTTAAATTTTTTAAACAATGTTTGCTTTATTTTCTAGGTGTAGGCCCCGTAGTTTCCACCACCAAAACAACCATGCACATCACGAATGTCCCTCGTGCTCTTCCCACCCTGACCTTGATCCCACTCAGTCCCTCTTTCCTGCATATAAATTCAATTTTTAGTTGTCTGTTTATTTTTGTTTCATTTTGTTGTGGTTTTTCCCCTCCTTGATCTCCTATAACCCTCCTATAAGTGAGATCATCCAGTATTTTTCTTTTTCCTCCTGACTTATTTCACTGAGGATAATCCCTTCAATTTCCATCCATGTTTCTACAAATTGCTCTAGTTTATCTTTTTTGATTGCTGAATAATATTCCATTGTGTATATATGCCACATTTTCTTGAACCAGTCCTCTATTTTTGGTCATTTGGGTTGATTCCAAGTCTTGCCAATTATAATGCTGCAATTAACAGGGGGGTGCATGTAATCTTTTGAATTGATGTTTTTGTGTCCTTTGGGTAAATCCCTAGGAACAGGATTGCTGGGTCATATGGTAACTCCATTTTTAGCAGACTGAGGAAACTCCATACAGCTTTTCTATATAGGTTGTACTAATTTACATTCCCACCAGCAGTACAGGAGAGTTCCTTTTTCACCACATCCTCACCTACATTTATAGTTGATAGTTTTTTAATATGTGCCATTATTACTGGTATCAAGTGGTATCTCACGGCAGCCTTTATCTTGATTTTGATTTTGCTTTTTGTCTGGGCATTTTGCCATGAGAAGATGGGTAACTTTGGGTATTTCATATGATAACTATTTTGTTTTCTTTCTCTTTAATTATATTAAAGTTCCTTTTCATCGCATTAAGAGTATGAATGGCAGAACCAACTTAGAGCAGGCAGATTTGGGTGTTCTAGGGTATCTCTTACCATTCCTGTAACACAGTAAACTGAAATAAATGGCTAAGAGTTATAGGAAATGCCATTTTGTAGGAGCAAGGAAGAGGAGACAGTGAGGCAGAACAAGAAGCAGCAGTGAGAGGGCAATGTCATTGTCTGAAGTTTTTATTCTTTATAATAATTTTGTGTGGTAGTTGACCATGATTTTTCTTTCCTATTTCTATCTACCATCTTTCTTCTCTTCTATCTCCTCGTCCTTTCCTGGAGTTTCCCTGTACTTTTGGGAAGGCAAATGGATCAAGAACTGTTTTTCTAATGTTATGGCTCCCTCTCCTGTCATTTTGGCAAATAATAACCAAAAAATATGACCTCACATTCACAGATATGTACTATGATTCTCTTTGCTTCCCATGCCACACACCCTCTCCCATTAAACTAACTTCTCCTGTTTCTATTGTACCTATTCTGATAAATTTGGGTTTCTTCCCAGTAGTTTCTCAACAGTGTAGGTGTTTGTTCTGAATGAAAGTTTTATTTGATTAATTTGGGAGTTCCCAGATTCTCCAGTCCATCAGATCTCACTCAAAGATCCCAGCCCTCACCCATGAAATGGTCATGCTGCTGCTCTCTCATGGACCCAGTGAACTTCCAGGAGGAATTGTTTGATGATCTGTGGGTATTATTTGGTTTGAGAATTTTATTTTAATATTTCTTGAAGATTTTGCACTGTACTTTATAGTTCTTGTTTGTTTTAATAGTAACATTTTCAAGGTCTTCTTATGGAGTAAAATATTTCAGGGGGGTGCACTGTATGTATCACTATTCTGGACAAGTTCATAGGCCAGTCACTTCATTGTAGCTGTGTGGATGCTTACCAAATTCAGTGGTCAGTATAATTTATCCTGCTTTTAAAAATATTAAAACTAAAATGATTCCTGTGGCAAAGGATAGAGATAAGACTTTAAAGAGAAATATAATTGAAGGAAATAAGGAACTGCTGTTAGAAAGAAGATCTTAACATATACATACACACACACACACACACAAACAATAGGAAGAGCAGGGAGAAGTGAGAATGAAAAGGCAAGTGTTGAATAAAGAATGTAGTTCCAAAGGAAATCAAAGAGAATTGGAAAAGACATTATATGAAGGGATTAGCTCTTAAACACACTACATATACACAGACACACATATGCACACACACAGAGCACCTCTTTTTTTGTAATATCAAATTATCATTAAACACTTCTTTGAAGACCTCCGATAACAAGGGCACATTATTCCAGAGAGGATTCCCTTGTCGGCAAGTCTTTATTTTATTGATCTCAGGGCATTTATTTCTTGCATATTTGCCCATGAATTTTAGTCCATCTCTTTCAGTGCTAGTCACAGAGAATAAATTAATGTCTATCCATATGATGGTTTGCCTGCAGAAATATCAGCTTTTGATAGGGGGTAAGAAGTAGAAATCCATTCTCTTTTGTCTAGCACAGTGACACCTTTGAGTGATTTGCCATTTAAGGAAGAAACTATGCAAGGATATACAGGTTAATGGAAGAAGAAGAGAGTATACAGTAGACACATGTTAACTGAAATCTATTCTGGGAAAACAGTATATGATTTCTCTAAGTGTGTTTGCCTTAGCCCAATTGCATTTTGAGTTGGAAACCTAAGCTCCAGGCAACTTGTTTGGTTCTACCCAAGACTCATTTGGTCTGCACTTCTTAGGAATATGGCAAGTTCTTAGGAATATGGCAACATTACAGGGTCTACAATTAATTTTCTTTTTTCTGTTTATTAAGCATTGCATTCAGTCAAAAAAGCCTTAGTCATTAGGGAGTAAACATATGAGCAGATTAGACTTTTATGAAACCAGAAGTTGCATGGCTCAGCTGAATAAGCAACAATTTAAACTTACTAATGAGAAAATGTTTCAGGCCAAAAAAAGCCTTTTGGATAGATGGAAATTCTACCTACCAGTTAACACTGAAGTATTGGAAAATAAAGAGATTCTATGTCATACTAGATGCAGGTGGTTTTCATTTATATTTTGCAACTAACAGTGATGCCAGGGGGTATTCTATGGGGGTGAGAGGATTTAGTCACAGGTTTGTAGAGCTTGATATTTTTCCACCAAAAAAATTATGGGTCACATTCGAGTAAGATACCATGTTGAATTTATTATTTGTGGCATCTTTCTATACTTTGAACATATAACAAGCTATAAAACTGAAAAATAGAAAACCCAAAAGGTAGCTAGGCCAAAAACCAAGAAAACATTTACACGCAATAGAAACATAGTGATAGTCACAACTGCAGCAGTACTCCAAGCATTTCTGGGAAATCAAGACAAGAAGTGGTAATTGAGTCATTATAGGTTTAAAAAAAGGGGAGGAGAGAGTGAGAGAAAAGGGATGGAGGGATGGCGGGAGGGAGGGGACAAATATGATGGAAGAGGCTATATTGTATCATATCAGAATGTAAAATATGCATCAATCCTCTTGGGGAATTGCATAATTTACTGTACTATTTGCCTCATAATTTGGCAGAGCAAATAAAATGTGAGTGAAATGGTAGGGCCCCTTGAGGAAAAGCTATTGGAAGCAATAGCCAATTTTCCCATATCCTTTAGGTTAAGAAAAATCTGATCTATTGAGATCCATTCTGGGTCTTGTAATGAAAGTGATGATGAAATGACAGCCACAGAACCCAGAACATAATTAAGCATGAATGAGAAATGAAACATTACTGTTTTTTTTTTAAAGAGAATATATTTGTTTGTTTGTTTATGCATATAAGAACTGGGGTGTAGACCAGTGGGGTAGTTAAGAGGATTCACTTGAGACACTGTGGAGAACACAACAAGCAGAAATACACTGCTGGGGGAGTAGTTGGTGAGACAGGAGAAGTCAGCTGCCACTGGCTAGGAATTGAATTTATGCCACTGTGGCAGGTGATAGCTGGATAGTGCTGAGATTTTAACTCCTGTATTGGTCTTTTATATCATGGAGGTAATGGGTTAATAGGTCATTACAATATAACCTACCTTATTCTAAAAAACCCTTGGGTAGTGTTTGTCGCTGAACACTTTCCAGAGTTGTAGCAACTGGAAGATGGAAGCCAGATACTCACAATGAGATACAAAACTTCTAAGTGACTGGATCTGCCATGTCTAATCCCAACTTGGCACTGAAGTGTCTAATCACGCTGTAATGATTTTTTTTTTCAGCTGGCTGTGGGCCAGGAAATCTTAGACAGGAAAAAGTGAGCATATCAGAGAAGAAATATGAAAGACAAACAGTATCTCACTCAAAAGTGAGCAAGCAAATCAAAATGCACAAAGTCATTATTGTATCTATCTAGTGCTAAAACTACATTCAATACAATCCTCTCCAATATACAGGAGGGAAATTTGACACTAGATGGAAAAGTGAATTATTAAAGAGGTTCAGAAGAATTTTTCAGGTGAAAAAAAATTTATTTTCAAGAACAAATTCTGAAGCAAAAGCAAAGAGAAATAAAAACTGTGTTTTCACCAACAGATTTTAGAAAGAGCCAATTAACTATGCTAATAATTAAAAAACTATTATGAAAAATATTTAAAACCTAGTCACACTATAAGAAAGATTAGTAAATTGAAGATAATCTTTAAAATGTCATTCAGAATGGAATAGCAAGGCAACATAAAAAAAATACATTAAAGTAGCACGTAAGAGATATGAAGAATAGAAAAATGGCTTCACAATGAATGAAAAGAAACTCGAGAAATTTGTGGCAAAAAGTGATGACAAAGAAGCAATATTTAAAGTGAAAAAATTTCAGTAGTAAAGAAATATACAAGTTAAATGTAAAATGCCCTTGAGTATTTAACAGGAAACTGAAAGCTAAATTCATATCAAGATGTGTTCTATAAACCTGCAAAACAGATCAAACATGAGATGTACTCCAAGAATGGTGAAAAAGTAAAAAAAATCCTCAAAAAAATCCATGTGAACACTGGCAAAAATTATTAAAGTTTTTTTTTTTTTTTCTGGGAGTCTTTAAATTAACCAAAGACTGTTTTGGTAATAACAGCTAACTTTGTATCATTTTACCTAGCTTCCTCTTATCACATCCCTCCAACTACATCCCTCAACTCCATGGGACTTTTAAACTAATAATGTAGCAACTATGAAAAGTTGTGTATAGCAGGATCCACTGGAAAGGGTGGGATAGATTTTGAGCTTTTCAAAAGTCCCAAACAGAATTAGCACAATTAGACTTGTCCCATTCACAGAACTAGTCTTCTGAATCAGAGCTTGCTTATTAGTCCCTGGGGAGTTTGTCAAAGCAATCAGCAGCAATTGTTTGACATTAATTGCACTGATCTATGACAGCAATACAAACCGACCAGCAATACAAACTAGCCAAAAACTTAGAAAATATTTTGAATCAGATGCTTGTAGTGGTAGGATTTTACAATGTCTCCCTATGAAAATCTTCAGCACATTTTTGATGATCTAGAATGTTGTACACATGCCTAGCTAGTTCCCTGCACAGTAAAGGAAAGATCTGAGATGGTCCTAATCTCTCATCATGAACTGATATTGGGTCTCTAAGAAAGCAAGAAGTAAAAGACAATTTTTGTGTTGTACTATAACACAAACTGCTAGGGTCTAAGGACTTCATCCAGCACACAAACACATACATACACACCTCCCCCTCTTCCCACAAATATTTGGCAAATGGAGGTAAATATATTGTTTCAAGAAATTAAGATATTTAAAGACAACTGTAAAAACGGACTTCAGTTAATGAAGAAGTGACTTCAGTCATTACATAGGATGAAGAATACAGACTTTATAGATAATTTAGGTAAATTACCAAATAAACAACCCAGCGATTACAAAACAAACAACTTTTGCAGTTTTACAGTTGATAACTATTACCTGATTTTCAGAGTTGTTACCTTATGTGGCTTAAACTGGCTAGTTTTCTATAAATAATTATAGAACACAACACACAAACAAACATGCATGAGCATAAGGAAAATAAAAGGAAATAAAAGGCACTAGGAATCTTTCTGAGAGAGCTCACGTATTTCACTTAATGGAAGCATATTTTATCAATCATCATCTATATGTTCAAATAGATACAGGAAAATACATCAAAATAATTAAATGAAGTCATGAGAGCAATGCCTCATATAGTAGAGATTATTATTAATGATGTAGAAATTATAAAAAAGAACGAGATAAAAATATGTCAATGAAATGTGTAGCAACTGAAATGATAAATTCACTAGCAATTCAACTGTAGATTTCAACAGGCAACAGAAAAAATATTGAATGTCAAGATAATGAAGATGATCTAGTTTGAGGAACAGAAAAAAAGAATAAATACAAATGAATAAAGCCTTGCACATCTGTGAGGCATTATAAATCACATTGAAAAATACATAGTTGGAAGTTCAGAAAGAAAGGAGGGAGAATATTAGGAAAGTAGAATATTTAAAGAAATAATAGCTGAGGGTGCCTCCCTGGTGGTGCAGTGGGTTATGCAATGCACTATGAAGCAGACCATAGCCACTGCAGAGTTCAATCCCTGCCACCAGCCAGGGAGGTCAACAACATGGTATAGCAGACCTCCCCTGTTCGCCCACTGCTCCCCTCAGCATTGTGTTTCAGTCTGCCTGTTCTGCTCCCCACTCTGTCTCTGGTGAATCCTCTCACCTCCCTGGACTCTGACCTGTACCCCAGTTCTTGTATGCATAAATAATCTTTAAAAAAAAGGGGGGGATTCTAATTTAAACACCTCATTATAGGAGAGATAAAATCTGTCAAACAACAACTTTATACTAAGGGAAAAATTTGGCTTCTGTGTCTGTGTGTATGTGTGTGTGTGTGTGTGAGAGAGAAAGAGAGAAATTTGTCACTAGCATACCTGTGATACAAGAGACACTAAAAGGAATTCTTAACAGTAAAATAAACAACATTAGACAATACCTCAATTCTACATGAAGAAACAAACAGCAACAAAAAAAATACATAGATAAATATTAAATAGGCATATATTTTACAGCTATTTTACTCTGATTTAAAAGAAAACTGCATAAAGCAATATATAGGGAACTTTGCTGATAAGATTATGATACATAGAGATAACTTGAACAATAACAGCACAAATAAAAAGGAAATGGAGCTATATTTGAGCAAAGATTTTGTATACTATTGAAATTAGTTCTTATTAATACAAAATAGATTGTTATATGTTAAGACATTTAGTGCAATATTCAGGACAATGAATAAGAAAAGACAAGTTTAAAATATATACTTAGAAGAAATGGATTTAAACAATTTCCTTACATATATATCTAATATGAAAAGGGTTGTGATGGGAGATTAGGGAACAAAGAGACATAATTCATGAAAACAAATAAAGAAAAGATGTTAGTAAATTTTCCCTTATCAGTAATGACATTAAATATAAATGTATTCAAAATTCTATCACAGAATATTTTAAAAATGACTCAAAATCTACTTTAGATTCAAATTTCCAAATAAATAACAAATTAAAGAATAGAAATAAATACTACACAAACATCAAACAACAAACAGTTTGGGTGGCAATACTAATATAAGACAAAATAAGCCTACAGAAAATGTGAGAAGAAGATAATCAAAAAGAAAGAAAATATTTGTTAATCATAGTGTTAATAAGGTGCTAGAATATGGAATATATAAAGAACTCTTTCAATTCAACTATGCCTCCTTCATCCAACTCATGATCTTGGCTCTAGTGTCATAGATTAACTGTTCATATATGCAGGTTTATTTCTGGACTTGCAATTCTATTCCATTTTTCTCCATGTTTGTTTTTGCCTCAGTAACATCCTATTTTGATCACTAATGCTTTGGATTATAGTTTGAAGACTGGGCATGTGATATTGACACTTCTCCTTCTCGTATCAGGATTGTTTGGCTATTTGTGTTTTTTTGTGGTCCAATATTTATTTCAGTAATATTTATTCTACTTCTTTAAGAATGTCATTGGAGCATTGAATGTATATATTGCTTTGGGTAGGATCTCCATTTTAACAATGTTAATTCTTCCAATTCCTGAGCAGGGAATATATTTTCCATTTTCCTGAGATTCTCTTCTATTTCTTTCAATATGTCTTGTAATTTTATTGTATATGTCTTTCAATTCTTTTGTTAACTTTACTCTTAGTCATTTAATTCTTTTTGTTGTAATTATGAATGTGTTTGCTTTCTTATTTTTCTTCTAACTCATTGTTTGCATGCAAAATGCAACTATTTTTTATAAATTGTCTGCCACTTTACCATATTGATTTTTTCAATTAGTTTTTTCAAAATCATTATAATTTTTGATGTATATTATACAACTGCAAGAAGTGATGGTTATACTTCTTTCAATTTGGGTTCTTTTTATATCTATCTATTGTTAATTTTTCTAGCTACAATACTATGAATATCACTATTCATTACTATGTTGAATAGTACGGCAAAAGTAGACACCTTTGTCTTGTACTATATCTTAGAGGAAAAGCTTTTACTCTTTTACATTGCATATATTGTTGGTTGTAAATTTTTCATATGTGGTCTTTATAATGTTCAGCTTTAATCCATCAACCCTCAGTTTTTTGAGGGTTTTTAATTGTAAGTTTAACATAAATCTTAAATCCTATCAAATACTTCTTCTACATCTATTGATATAATCATATGATTTTTAATCTTTTCTTGATTTGGTAGATTTACATTGACTCATTTTTGAGTGTTGTGCTATCCCTATGTCCTTGAAATAAATTCCCCTTTGTCGTAATGTATGATCCTTTGGATGTATCATTGCTTTTAGTTTGCTAAGATTTTGTTGGGGATTTTCACATCTATGTTCATCAGGGAAATTAGTCTGTAATTTTCCCTTTTTTTGTTATGCCTTTGTTAGGTTTTGTTATTAGAGTGAGGTTGGTGTCATAGAATGTATCTGAAAGCAGAGGATAGGTATTAGTTCGCCTTTAACAATTTGATAGAATTAACCATTGGAACTATCTGGTGGGGTTCTAGTTTTTGTTTTATGGGAGAATTTTGATTACTTTTTATAGTTCCTTTCTTGTGATTAATCTGTTCAAGGTTTCTACTTATTCCTTATTTAGTCTCATAAGGTTGTAGATTTCTAAGAATTTGTCAATTTCATCTAGCTAATTCAATTTTCTGACACATATTTGTAATTTCTTATGATCCTCTGTATTTCTGAAATATCTATTGTAACTTTCCTTTCATCTCTATCATATTTTCCTCCTTTTTATCTTAGTGAGGTTTTCCTATCTTGTTGATTTTTTCAAAAAAAACAGCCATTGTTTTAATAAGAACTGCTACTTTTGATGCTCTTAACGAATCTTCCAGAAAATATACAGGAAAATATTAACATTTGTTAAATTTACATGGTAGATATACATATATCTTTCAATGAATATTAAGTAAGATCAGACACTTACATATTTACAGTTACCTGTAGAAACAAGACCTTAAACTTACTATCATCTACTTCTTTTTTCAAATGCAGACAGATATTGGTACTAGAGTTCAAGGATGTTCTGGTAATTTATTCCCTTTATATAATTTCATTTTCTGACAATTACAACAAAATCAACCAAAAACTTCTCATAGTGAATCATTTAATTCTCTCTACTCTCGATCAAGAAAGCAACAACAAGCCAGACCCTTTACTATCAATCAAAATAAGGAGAGCAACAAACAAAATAAAAAACAATAACTCTTGTTATTTTTAAGAACAATTTTCTAATCTACTTTCATAGGAAATATTTAAACAATTTAAGAGAATTTTCAATTCTATTCTTAGCCATATGATTTAATGTGTGGATGTATCTCATATAAATAAGGTAATTATCTAAGTCTAGTTTTGTTTTTCCTGAAGTGGCCGTTGGCAAGAAAATGGCAGCATACCAAAGTGGTTTTCACCAGCACTATAGCCTGTATAAGTTAGGCTCAGAATTCAAAGAAACCAGTGATGTGGAATGTTCTTGGCATTTGAATTAGACTCTTGACATTCAGATATATTGATACTCATTTTTCATTCCTACACGATAGGAACAAATCAAGGCAATGCCACATGGGACTCCAGAGAGCTGCATAATGCTATTTTTTTAAGAGTTGCAAGAGAAGTCTCAGCCCGGATTTTCAGACAGAGATAGATCATGTTCATGGATATAGAAGAAACTGTTCAGGCTCTTTTTATAAGAAACAAATCAAAACAAATGAAATCTCTATTATATTTTCGTGTCCCCATGAAGTACTTTATACTGTCCGAAATGCCCTTCTATGACTCCTAAGTCCTAGAAAACCAGTTCCTACAGACTGTTTCATACTTTCCTAGACATTAAAATTGTTGTTTTTCTAATGAATTTATATGTGATGTACTTATCTGGAGTCTTTCAAAATGGACTGCCACAGAATCACTTTGTTAGGTAATAAGCATAAAGTTTAAATGAGAAGCAATTTCCAGGTCTTACCTATTGTAAATAGTACTGCAATAAACATAGGGGTTCAGGCATTCTTTTGAATCAGTGCTTTTGTGTCTTTTGGATATATACCTAGCACTAGGATTGCTGGATCATGTGGGAGTTCTATTTTTAGTATTTTGAAGAACTGCCACACTGCTTTCCATAGTGGTTGGACCAGTTTGCATTCCCACCAGCAGTATAGGTAAGACCTGTAAACAACCTAAATGCCCCAAAACAGATGACTGGATCAAGAAGATGTGGTACATATAGTACAAGATGGAAAACTATTCAGCAATCAAAAAAGATAATAAACTACAGTCATTCATAGAAACATGGAAAGGACTAGCAGGAATTATGCTCAATGAAATAAGTCAGAAGGCAAAAGAAATATACCAGATGGTTTCACTACTAGGAGGAATATAAGGGAACCAAATAAGCGACCAAGGAAAAGATTAATAACAATAAAAAGACAAACAACAAAAACAAAAAGACAAGGACAAATTGGGGACACTTTGTGGAGAGTGGGGAAGGAATGGGTTGAGGGCAGAAAGAGCACAAGGGACTGAGGTGATGGTGCACTGGTGAAATAGCTTATTTAGATTATAAGGACATATACCAAGAGTGCTCACATTAGCAAAGCAAGCAGGGTAGAGATTAAAGCAGTATTTTAAATCCCCTATAATGACACAGTTATTTTTTATTCTTATGCATCATCTTTTTTGCTAAACGACAGAAACCTGATTTTCCTTTCTTTGACTATAAATCACTATTCAGGGGAGAGAAATAAGAAGGGTTACTCAATCCCATCCCACATTCAAAGTTCACATTTGGATAAAGTTATCTAGTTAGGATGAAATTCAAGACTTGTTGCATTGTGCTTATGTATTTTAGGGTGGGGAGAAAAGAACTGAAGATTATTTTCTTACCTTTGTGCATGACTCTAAGTGTAATACCCCAAGAGAAACTGCATCTACCTTATAAACACTGTGAGAAAGCCAATTAGAAGAAGCAAAGCTAAGTGTTGGATTTGGTCATGTAGTTAGAGCTTAGAGTAAAACCCTCAATGATGATCTGAACTTTACAGTCATATAAACCAAAAAATAGGTCTTGTGAGTCAATGTTTGAATTGTGTTTTCTGTAACATGTACTGGAGTACAAACTGATGGAACTGGATTAGGAATACTCATTTTATCTAAATGTAATGGGAATGATAAAGAGTTAACTAAATAATTTTAAATGGAGAGTATTAAAATGTGTCCTATAATAACATAACATTTAATTACAAACAAGCAGATAGCATAAACTCATCATTTATTAATCCTTCTCTTTAAAAACAACAATAAATTGAAAAGAACATCACAGGCAACCATGAGAAACTTTTTACAGATGGAAAGAGGAAGACACATTGGTCAAGGAGCACAGGGCTGGAGGAACAAGACTGAGTCTTGATACTTTTCAATCCTAACCCAGTCCCTATACCAGCAGCTGGTCAAGATCTAGTATCTCCCAAATCCCAAACCAGTAAGAGATAGCAACATAGCTTCACCCACCCTTTTTTTCCCCGAATGAACTAGAATGTTGTAGAAAAGAACCTAAAAATAGTACTCTCTGCCTCTGAGGGTTGGAGTTTCTCCTTTCTCACCTTTCTGAAGACACTGGACAGCCAGGCAGCCCAGAAGGCCATGCATTGATTAAGCAAGAGACCACAGACAACCAAAGTTCAGGGGAAATACTCTCCCATGGCCTAGGTAATATGTAAGTCCAGCATGTGAAGGCACTTTACACACCAGAATGTCACAGCAGGGATTAGCAAAATAACTGGCTGCATCAGGAAAACTAAGCAGATGCAAATAATACCTCAAAGGCTCTGAAAATTAAGTCCTCATTAGACAACTGTAGGTCAAAAAGTAGGTCAGTACTTGTACGCTAAACCTAAAAGGACAATCACTTGCTAAAAAATAAATTTCAATAGGATCCAATCACCCAAAAAAATGTCCAAATTAGCACTGAAAAACACTGATCATTTCAAGAATTAAGAAAATCACAACTTGAATTAAGAAAGACACAACACTGAGAAGGTACAAATGCTAGAATTATTTGATAAAGATTTTAAAGACTAGATCATAAAATTGCTCCAGCAAGCAATGATAAGTATCCTTGGAATAAATTATTAATTAATTTCACTCAAAAAATATATATAAAAAGAAAAAAACAATGAAACTAAAATTGAGCTGAGAAATACAGTAACCAAAATTTTAAAATCACATGACTTTCCACTGCTGTCTAGTACCACGAGAAACATTTTTAAATCACCAGTTCTAGAATGTCTGCCTTACAAATTCAGGAGATTGCTAGTACTTCTGCTAAACCAAGATCTCAAGGGATTCATACCAGTGTGTCACCTCCTACTTCAGAAATAGCTACCTCTAACTTTTGTCCCTCATTTTAATAATGCCCCACTGGAGGGCTGACAATATCCTTTATTCTCTAGAGCACTTTAGTATTCTAATCCTTTACAATGACAGCCAAAGGATTACCCCAGTTTACTCAGTTAACACCAAGAAAGACAAAAGTTCTCCTGCCAGTCTTCCCCATTGTATCTGCTTTGCACTTCTGAAGTTGTATCCTACTGTGATGTCCATTCAAATGACTGCCAGAAATATGTTCAAATTACCAAACACATTCCAGAGTTTTTTTTCCACTGCTGTTCTGAAGGCTTTACAGTGTTGCCTTGACAAGTTCAATACCAGAAAGTCCCATAGCTCATCTGCAGAGGAACCTAAGTCATCTTCTCATGAAGACATATTCTGACACAAACCAGGGGTCCCATCTGCAATGTCCTTTATAGATGATCACATCACTCTAGCCATTTGGAGAAAAACGGATGGCACGATTACAAGGCACAGTTAAAACGTGATTATTGTCTACATTATGGTTTTAATAAGTAGAGTAATAAACAGGAATGGTATTTTGTAAGCTTAACCTCAGATTCTGGATACACCCACCCATTTTTCTAAATTACTTAGCAGAAAGGGAAAAAAAGGAAGTTTGAGAGGCTTTTCCACTATTACACTTATTACACTCATTAAAATTTAAAACTTTCACATTTATAATTTAATGTAGTTAAATGCCATGCATATTCATGATGCTATTTGGTTTTCATATTTAAAGATACAAGGTGTAAATGAAACAAATAAGAATAATATGACTCATTTTATCCTGTTCATTAAAGAATCAGAATTCGTGGTTACTTTACATGGATTTATATCCAAGTCTAGATGCAAAATATTTCAGTGTTTTAAAATCTTAATACTAATTAAATTGCAATCTCAAGCTTAAAACCATATAGAAATGAAGTTTGGGAGTGTAATATGATAATTGATAATATTGATATTGATAATATGATAATTGGCTTACCATATAAAGAAAAACAATATATTCATCAAAAGGGTATTAAAATATGCAAAAACTTCATTATTTACATGTATATGAGAATGTATAGAAAAATATTATATATGAATATATACATACAAGTTAAAGAGAAGTCAATCAACACAATAGAGTAGTGAAGCTTAATTTTTTTAAATTATGATAGCAATTTTTTTGCATTTCTAACTTTCTAGAGCTAAAACTTAAAGTCTAGTTTTCTAATTCTAATCTACTATACTCTTTATCACTTGTGAACAATATATACTCAAATCAACAAACTACTCAGGTATATAATAAATAAATAATACAGTGTTCAGGAATGTTTTACAGTTTTATTATATTTAATGTATAGAAAATAAATATGATCTAAATATTTTTCAGTATTACATTTGTATTTTATGAAATTCAGAAAATTCTATAAAAGCTGCTATAGTTTGAATGTTTGTGTTTTCCCTAAAAATCTTAGGTTGAGATCTTAATGCCCAAAGTGATAGTATTGGGAGACTGGGTCTTTGGGAGGTACTTAAGTCATAAGGATAGAGCCCCTGTGGATGGGATTAGTGTTTTATAAAAGATGTCCCTATATATTTCCCTGGACTCTCCCACAATGTGAAGATACAACAAGAAATCTGAAACCAGGAGGAGGGTCCTCTTCATAAAATGCTGACACCTGATTTCAGATGTCTAGACTCCAGAATTATTAGAAACAATTTTCTTTTGTTTATAAAGCACCCAGTCTCTGGAATTTTGTTAAAATAGTCCAATGACTAAGACAACAATTTCAACTCAACCCACAATTCATTAGAATGAATGCTGTAACTTATTTATTTATTCAAATACTTTTGATTGATATTTTCTCAAGCTATCAGTCAATATTAATAAGAAAGAAATTCTTAAAAAAGGATATAAAATACATATTTGAAACTCAGTTTTGCACTAGCATTTTGAGGTATTCAAGGGTGAGAGCAAAAAGAAGCCATATGGCAAATACATAATATCTTGAAGTGTTATGTACTCAAAAAATCAAGAGTTACTTCAAAAACATTCCATAATGGGCAATGATCTTATTTCATAATATTTATTTTAAATTTCTATGTGTTAAAGTGTTCTGAAGAACTTAGGTGCAATTTGGAGCATTTCTTTGATTCCCCATCACCAAGATGAAGATAAACACTTAATTTTGAATGTTAGAATACCAGGATTTTTAGTGGTTGCTTCTCAAAGTCTAAGTAAATACATATATAGACAACAGTCGTACATGTGTCATTTTGTTTCATAGTCAAAATGCTTGAAATTTAAGCTTAAATTACGGGAGTAAACTTGAACTTCAGAAATGTAGATACTCAATAACAAAAGCTATTTCCAATCAGAAAACATGAATTTTCTGTGAAAAGCATGTCTTTAAATCATTTAAAGTCTTAGCCTGGAAAATATATTTTGATCAAATGTAAGAATTCCACATTAAAATTAAATTAAAATAAAATTCCACATTAAAAGAAAATTCCATATTAAAATAAAATTCCACATTAAAAATGTGAAATGTTTGCTATCAGTAAAAGTCAACAACATTCATTATCATCAACGAATGGTTTTAAATGAATGTATTATGTGCGTAAGTTCAGAGCATGATGCTAGGCGCTGTGAATGAAAAACAAAGAGTATTTACTCACTCTAGAAGAATTGGGCAGCACAATTACCTGGTGTCAGGTGGTACATATTAACATGAAATTTAAAATCTTTAGGATATTTTCTGCTTAGAGATGGGTGGTTGACCACATGCATATATTTTCTTTCTGATGTCTTACTCAAAAAAAGGTATAAAGATCATATCAGCTTATAAATTTAAAACAAGAATCTGTTAAAGAATCATAGTATATAAGAAGTTTTTACAAATTCTAGAAGGCAGCAAGTCCAGGAAGAGCTGTAAACACAATTGTCCTGAGATGGATGAGGTGGCAGAGTGGGAAACCATGAAGAAGCAATAAGATGCTCTTTATAAGAAAAGTTTTCAAATTTAAAAAATGTCACGCATACTTGAGAGTATAAGGAAGGCATAAGTCAAAAGAAATGAAGGTGTTAAGGGAGGGAAAATCCCATGCATAAAACAGGAAACATTCTCTACACTGTTTCCCTGCTCCTGACTCAGGAGAGTCAGCAGCCAGGTCTGGTCTTTAGACAGAAGATTAGAGGGCACTTCTATAGAGAAATTGTGAGTCAGTAACATTCTGGGGATCCGGAGTAACAACAGCTCCAGCCAATCATTCAAAATGAAGACTGCAATCCAATGAAGATTCCACACTTTACATAGAATAACCAAATGAGTTTCTCATTCTCTGCTCTCAAATGTAAACAGGACATTGGGATCAGAGAAAATAAGAAAAAATCAAATTATCAACAATATTACATTTGGAGAGATTTTCATTTATTGTGGTAAAAATTCCAGGGAAAAGGAGGCTGTGAAAGGGCTCTTAGAGATGAAATAGTTGTGTTTAAAACAATTAAGAATTAGGGCCTCCCTTGGTGGCGCAGTGGGTTAAGTAACACACTACGAAGCAAACTGCAGCCACTGCAGCACAAATTAGATCCTGTCTCCTCAAGAGAGGGGACACACATGGCCCAGCAGACATCTCCTGCCTCATCCTCTGCTCCCCTCAGCAGTGTGTTTCAGTGAGTCTGCTTGTTCTGCTCTCCACTTTTGTCTGGTGAGTCCTCTCACCTCCGGTGGCTCTGGCCTGTACCCCAGCTCTTGTATGCATAAATAAATAAATCTTAAAAAAAAATTAAGAATTATTGAGGGTGAGAGACAGAAATTTTTCTTCTCAATAAGGAAAACTGACAAAATTTGCAAAAAAAAGGTAAATCTAAAGTGTTCTCATTATTTTCTTTAATTCCATGGTGGCTAAAAGTGATTACATCATGTAGAAGACTTGTTCTCCTAACAACAAGTACTGTATAACTAAAACAAAACCATGTTCCATCCTTCCCATTCCCCAACCTCCCCAATAATTCCATTACTAAGACTATATTATTGATATAGGATAAGGGAAAGAACGCTACAGCAGAAAATTCACATCTATATTTAAGTCAGCTACTACCCTACTAACCAACCTTAAATTTCAAAACAGAATCTCACCTTTAAAACTATTTCTAAAAACATAGGTAAAACACTACAAGACATCCATCTCAATAATGCCTTTGAAGATGCATTCCCCCAAACCAATAAAAATGAGAGAGAAGATAAACAGGTGGGACTACATCAAGATAAAAAGCTTCTGTACAGCAAAGGAAAATTAAGTAAAACAAAGAGACACCCACTGACTGGGAAAAAATCTTTATGATCCACACAATGAACAAGGGTCTGATCATAAAGATATACAAAGAACTCATAAGACTCAAGAAAAATGAAGTAAAAAACCCAATCAAAAAATGGGCAGAAGAACTTAAAAGACACTTCTCCAAAGAGGACATACACATGGCCAACAGGCACATGAGAAAATGATCAACATCCCTCATAATCAAGGAAATGCAAATTTAAACCACAATGAGGTATCACCTTACACTGTTAAGAATGGCACACATCAAAAAAACCAACAACAAATGTTGACTAGGTTGTGGAGAAAAGGGAACCCTAGTACACTGCTGGTGGGAATGCATGTTAATTCAACTACTATGGAAGGCTGTATGGAGGTTCCTCAGTCTACTAAAAATAGAACTACCATATGACCCAGCAATCCCACTCCTAGGAATCTACCCAAAGAACACAAAAACACTAACCCAAAAGAGTACCTGCACCCTCATGTTTATTGCAGCACTATTTATAGTTGGTAAGGCCTGGAAACAACCCAAATGCCTAAAAGTAGATGACTGGATCAATAATATGTGGTGTATGTATATATATATATATATATATGGAATATATATAATGGAATACTATTAAGAAATCAAAAAAGATAAAATAGGGCAATTTATAGAAACATGGATGGCGATAGAAGCAATTATACTCAGTGAAACAAGTCAAAAGGCAAGAGAAAAATGTCAGATGGTTTCTCATTTAGGAGGAATGTGAAAGAAAAACTACAACAAAAAATAAAAAAGAAGAAAACAAAAAAAAAAACAAGAGCAAACTCAAGGAAATGGGCAATTACAACCAAAAACAAACAAACAAAAAACTCAATAAGATCAAAAGGTCAAAGATAAACCAAAGGGATCATGGGGGGTGGGGGTCAAGGGGAGGGCAAAGACTGGGATGAAGGCAGAAAGAGCACAAGGAACTGAGGTGATGGTGCACAGGTGAAATGGTGGTGGGCACTTCCTGGGGACTACAAATGATGTCAAATATAATTAAATAAATCTAATAAACTAAATAAATACATAATAAAAAACTATTTCTAAGGTTAATATTTTGGATGTGAGCATATTTGGAAGAAAATATGTAAAAAGTTGTTTCTCTGCATCATTAACAAGATGTGGTCTTTTGTTAATGTTCAGTTTGACCTTCTAAATTTTCAAAAGCCATGTGAAAAATCCATATCACAGTAAAAATGAGACGAAAAGTAAAAGAAATTTCTGGAAAAAATTTGTTCTCACAGCTTTGGAAAATGTTGCTGCCTGTTCTATACTTTTGAATATTCACAATAAAAAAAAAAATAAGTAAATTTAGGTCATTGCCTATCAAGAAAATATTCACGAATGTATCAAAATAACAACTTTGACCAAACCCTAAAGCCCTCATCTCATTTTGCATTCAGAAATAATTTCACTGGAACGATCGACTAATACATATATCAATGGAACATTTAAAAAGAGATTTTTGTTCAAAGCAATAGTCACATCAAAGCAATCAAATAAGAGATAATAATGACTAACTTCTACAAAGCAATATTATCCTTTTTGAAAGTAAAACCTTGAACACACAAAATCTCAGTTGAAATCAAAACTGATATCAAATTTTATTACTTGCAATGACTTGCTATGTTGGTTAACAGCTGACATTTCAAAATAATTTTAAAAATCATGTTCTGTTGGATGATATTTATTCTTTCCACAAACTGAAATTCAATCTGCAAACCTTGCTCCACATTAAATATGCATGCCATACTGTTAACATTTCATATCAAGATACTAAATTTCTTCAACAATAATTTCCCTTCAAAGAGAACTGGCATGAGGTAAAGAGCATAAAGCCAATCAGTTACATGATAATCTGGCTTTCTTAAAGTTATTGTATCTTTCTTCCTAAAAACCTATCTTTGGTATTTGTTATCTACTCCAGTACAGTGATCATTCAATGAATGTTGCTTTATTTCAACTACAAGGTAATTATCTTCTTTTAGTTGATATACCTTTACTTGCTGTCAGATTGAAAAACTTGCCCGTTTTCATTCTCCATTTTTTAATGTATGTATTTCTTTAATTTCCAATATAACTCCAACACTGGAATTTACTGAAATACAACTCTATTCATATTAGGCTACATTTTTAAACTAATTAATTAATTAAATTTTAATCTGTAAAACTTTAATCCCCTACAATTTAGTTTGTGTAAATGGTAAGCAAAATTATCTAACTTTTTTTTGTGTTTACAAGTGGTTAAACAATTCAGTATTGAGTGCTGTATTTGTTCCTTGTTGACTTAAAAATACCACTTTATTATCTAATTTTCACACGTGTTAGGTTTTGTTTTGGAAACAGTGAAGATACTAATAGTCTTCTAACTTCTGACTTTTCTCATATATTTATTCTGATGAACTTTAAGTACTTCATCAAATCCCTCCCCAATTTTATTAAACTGAAAGAAATTAAATTAATTAAATGTATTCACTAGTCACTTTTGTAAGCGATATCGGTACACACTGAGCACAGACAGTGCTAGGCAGTATAATTTAAATTGCAAGTAATGGATATATCTTCTGTACCAGGAACATGACAGGGCTGGTTATAAAGCACAATCTCCCCTTCTCTCCTCTAATTCTCCCCCTCTCCTCTCTCCTTAGCTCCCACTCTTAATCACACACTGTTATGTAGTTATAACCATAGTTTCTGCATATAGCTTACTACATGTTATGGTGTATCTGTGTTCCCCTAAACTTTCCCACCTTGAAACTCTAATACTCAGTGTGATGGTACTTGAAGATGGGGGTCTTTGTGAGGTAATTAGTTCCTGAGGGTGGAACCCTTCATGATGGCCTTTGTGTCTTTGCAAGAAGAGATGGTCTCTCTGACAATTCAACATAGCCTTTTGAAAAATAGTAAAGGTGACTTCTCCATGAAAAGAATCTGCTGGCACCTTGCTCTTAGACTCTTCAGTTTCCAGTCTGTGAGGAAAAATGCTTCCTCTTTCGACCACCCAATTTATGTTCATTTTTATAGCTGGCTGAGTAAAAATAAGACCATATTTTAAAATTTTTATTCATAAATTTTGCTGCCTTTGCATTGCTTTTATAAAAAGAAACAATTTTCCTATCATACTCTCTAAGTTTCATTTTTATTGGTCAATGCTACTTAATGCAAATATAATTTGAGTCACATGTTAAAATTTTCTACTAGTCACATTAAAAAGAAACAACTGAATTACTTTTTACTAATCTAGTTCCACATATCAAACCTATAATCAAAACTTAAAAAGTATTTTACATTTCTTTTTTATGGTCTTTGAATTACAGTATACATTACACTTTAGGACCTCATTGGAACTTGTACTAGCTACTTTCAAGTGTCTACAGTCACATGTAACTAGGGACTACTATACTGGGCAGCTGGGATATAAAAAATGCAATGATTTTTGTAGGAAGATTTTAACATCTGTCATCATTTTGAACATTTAAAGTATATCTAATTGTTTTACAATTAATATGGGTTTTCCAGGTGAAAGAAAATTAAATGTGGTATTAATAGTTTCTTATCCTTATGGTAATTGCTTTGTTTGATATTGCTGTCGTAAATTGTCCAGAATAGTTTTATTTCATTTTGTTTTGAGAAGTTTCTTATTTTGACTCTAGAAGGAATCCTCTAAAATTCTATTACGATTTTGATTATGATTTTGATATTTGTCAAATTGTTTTCAGTAAATAAGGATTACCCAAATTGAAATAACTGAGTAAAGTATTTTACAAATATGTTTCACCAAGAGTTTTTAAGTAGGAATGGATGTTTATTTTATAAATACCTGCTGCTTCTCAGGATAATTATATGGCTTTTTTCTGTGGCCTATCAATGTAACTAAAAGCATTTTTCTTTTAAAGATTTTATTTATTTGTGCATACAAGAGCTAAGGTATAGGCCAGAGTTGTGGGAAGTGAGAGATTTCACTGGAGACAGAATGGGGAGCAGAACAGACAGATTCACTGATATCCACTGAGGGGAGCAGCGGGCTAGGCAGGAGAGGTCTGCTGCACCATGTGGGTCCCCTCCCTGTCTGGGAGCCACTAGTGCTGCCGTGGCTGCACAAGCCCCACAGTGTGGCACTCAACCCCTTGAGCCAGGGAGGTCCCTAAAAGCGTTTTTAAGTTGATATTCTAATACTATACAATTTTTGGAAAACATTTTTTAAATAAGGCTCACATAGAGCTTATTCATTCTCTCTATATAAAGTTATTTTTCTATGCCCAAATCTCAAGAAGGTGTGGTTTTCACAGGAGCGTATAGTCAATGCACATAGATGAATTGGGTGTCATCAAAAAATGTTTGTTAGTATATAAAAGCTGTTACTGACGAGGGGTAAGTTAACTATAAATCATTGCAAGAACCCAGTGCATTTCAGAAAATTCAGATCCTCAATTAAAATGAAGAATGGCACTTTCAGAACCTAGTATACAACTGAATGTATACAAACTGGTTTGGACTTTCTATAACGCAGTTATAAGAATTCTTTTTACCTCATCCTTTAGAATATCTATCTTTACTTCTGTTCCCATCATTAGTTTTATGTTGTATGATAATGATATTTTGCTTTCTTATTTATGTTTTATCTACCTACCAAAAAGGTTTCCAAACTATGTGGTAAGAGTATATCAAACTCCAAATCCTACCCACATGCTATATTTGACTTTCTTTTCTCTCCAAGAACCCTGGGACATAAGTATGGGCATTATATGGAGCTTTTTCTATTCTTCATTTAATAGGTTTGAAATTATATCCAGACACGTGGATTTAGCCCATATGCTCATTTCCAGATGTTCATTTACACAAAACATTTGGAATTATCTCTTTGTGTGTGATATACCTACTATGCTCTTCCTTCATTCCTTCATACCTCCTTTTCATTTTCCTTTCAAGAACAGGTTTGTATTATCAATATAACAGATTTCAATTTTTGAGTGATAAAGATGTATTGAGAACATTTTTGTCAATGAGAGATAGGACTCCTGGTTAGAAGTTTCCTTTGTCTCAGGACTTACGCATCTGTGTTAGCCTAATTTTGTGGAACACAGACATTCTTCTCATCACATTAGCTAGATACCCCATCATTGGTTCCCCCATTTTAGTGTGTGCTACCTTGCCAAGAACAAATTAGGGACACCAGGAGCAGGATCTTCATGGCATGAATAACTTTCTTTTAAATTTAATTTATTAATTTTTAATTATTTAATTTTATTTACTAATTTTTAATTTTACTTTAATTTTTGTTGACCTTGCTAGTGTTGTGACAGTATAGAGCTTCCCCCCTCAGGTGCAGTCATCATAGCACTCCTAAATCCAAAGCACCCATAATCTTCTACCACAGCCCATTGTACTCTCTCCCACATCAATTCTTAAACCTTCCTCCATTCTTTCTCCCCACTCCAGAAGCCTCAAATTATTCAGTGTTTAAGCATTGGTTTGAATGTTTGTCTTTGTTTGACCCTTTGTTGGGTATCTTTATATTCCACATATAAATGACATATTCGGCATTTATCTTTTAGAAGGTTTTGTTATGATACCTAATAACATACTGTCCTCACAACATATTCTATTTTTTGTTCTTTTCTGCTCTGGATTAAATATGTTAATGTGGCTTGACTGGAAGTGGAACTGGTCACTCACTCACTATTACAAAGGAATTCTTTTTACATTCACTGAATCACATAGGTTAGTCTATTGATAAAACCAATTCCATTTCATTATTATTTTATCAATTTCTCTCTGTATACAGAGTATGTGGGACACAACTCTTCACCAGTTTTCCATGTTGAAATACAAGTGCCTCTATTACTCTTTCCTTTGCCAGTGGAACATGGATTTAGGAGGCAGGAAATGAATAGCTACAGACTTTTGATCTGGATCTTCATTGGTGCAAAGGCATGAGTGAACAATCAGTAATTACCAGAGTCCCTTTTGTTAATAATCTGAAATCTTGAAATAACTTTTTTTCTAGATTTTCCAGGAGGGTAAAGAAGAGAAACAGAGTTTATCAGACATTGTTGTCATACATTAACTCAATTTCATATTTGTTTTTATTTAAAGAGAATTTACATTCACTGAAACATTTATCTTTCCTGCTTTTATTCACTTCAGAAGACTTTCTTCTTACACTGCATGACTTACAAAAGCACTTCTATTCATGCTGACCTGGTCATCTATCATTTAACATTGGTTTCACTACGTATTTTAAATCCTAAAATTCTCTTAAAATCTTGTTATCAAAACAGATGTGCTGTAAACTTCCTCATCTGAAAGTGTCATCCAAGGGTATACCCAACACTGAGCATTATAGACACTTGAAAAAACACAGATTTGAAAGGTTACTGGAGCATTAAGGTTAACTTCAAGGGAGACAATAAAAGCAGAATCAGACTTGTAACCTTCAGCAACCTCCCTTCCACCTCAACTGTAGTAAATCAAAGCTGATTCCTCAGACATGGTTTTGACAGACCATTTGAGATGAAATAATTTCAGTTCACCTGGGACATTTCCTCCAAGTTGACTTCACTGATACCATTAGCATAGAGAAAGACTGAGAACAAATTATCTTGGAGAAAATCACCACTCTAGATATAAAGGGTTTCACTAATATCAGCTAAGGAAAAAAATCTGCAAATGGAATTAACAGTTGGGTCAGATAATTGTTCATTGTGGGGTACTGATCTGTGCATTGTAAGATGCCTGTAGACACTAAATGTCATTACGTTTATTTTAGCCACATTTTCTGTTAAGGAGAAGGACCTTTTGTAGAAAAGGATGAATAGACCTTGGGGAGCAAAATGTTGAGGTACAAAATGGTGTATAAGAAAGCAAATAAGTACAAATGATTTCTAGGCTCCCGGGATGATTGGATTATATCCCAGCTCCTGAGAGAACTCTGGCCTGAAATCTGATTCACCATCTGCTTTCTTAGAGCATTCAATGGAAAATTAAAAATAAACAATACATTTTCATTTTTAGAGAATACAAGTTTACAGAGGGTGTCCTCAGACTATAAGTCAGAGAGCATTTTAGCTCTAACAAAGTGCAAAAGCATGTCTCTGAAATATTGGTCAATACTAACAAATGGAAGATATTGGCATCAATGAGGGGTAATCTCGGTTTACAAAGACAAAACAAAATCAAATTTACCTTATTTACTTCTTTGATTGCAGTGATAAACTGGATTATTCTTAAGGACAAGAAGAAAATAAAATATGGATCAGATTTTATTTTGTGGAATAAAGTCCATGGTTTTAGACTAATTTATTAATGGAATGGTCTTCTCCATCCCAAGATAAATTCCCCTTCCCTAATCTTTCTCAAATTTTCTTCAACTAAAGGTATTCTCTCTTACCTCTGAGAAATATTCCCTTGTGAAAACTAAGGATGTCAAATTCTCCCTCTTCCTGTGTCAAGCGCTGCCAGGAGTGAAGTTTATTGCATAAGCTTCAATAAAACTTTGGCTTAGTATCTTACCTGCAAAATGGCAGCAATAATAACAATTTAGGAAATTTTTTTCATGAGGGGTGGCAGGGCAGAGAATCAGATATGAAGTGAAATTAAATCAAAATTAGGAGATGTTAGGTGTCCTATGTATGGTAGGAACCAATTAACTGGGGTGGTGTTCTATTGTGTGGAAATCTTAACATGTCTTCTATGGTATTGAAAAGGCCAAGAGAAGTACTTGGTATGCAAATTTAAATCTTTCCTGCCTTCCCTGTCTTACTTTTTTTCCTTACTTATTTTAATCATCCTTATCTTTATAACCTTGCTTCTTCAAGTCATTAACTCATGGTCCATCATGGCTACAGTTAAATGCAATAATCAGCCCCTGAGGCTATATCTATAGTTGTAATTAGTTTTGGGTAGGGAATGAATTAATGAGACCAACATAGCTAGGAAATTTCCAGGGCTGTAGGAAAAGGATATAATTGAAGGAGGACCTACTTGACTCCCTCTTATATCTTTTAATACATTTAATAAACCTTGATAAACAAGAATATTACATGGATGCAGAGAGATCAAAAGAACAGAGCAGGAAGATTAGAGATAGAATCAAATACTCATATACCATACATATTTTATAAATATATGACATTTAATATATAAATACAATTTAAATTATTGACACTATCATCTTGCCATTAATAAAATCTTAAAAATCTGCGCAATCATTTAGAAAACAACTGTAGCTTTTTAAAGATTTAAGCATAAAACTGAAAAGGACAAATTATTGAACAATTTCAGTGAGGAGGATATTTTAAAAGTATCAAAATCTAGTAGTCACAAAAGAAGATATTGATTTATTGTAATATAAAAAAGAAAGTAGGAAGGCAAGGAAAGGGAAGTAGAAGGGAAATGAAAAGGGAAAGGAGAAAGGCACAGCAGTGGAGAAAAGAAAAGAAGGCTGGCTTTCCTGCTTAGTATGAACTACTATAATCAAAAACAACTGCAAATGTCAAAAGAAGACAACTCTTTGAACCTCATATTACTAACAAAGACCTAAATTTCTTGGGGCCTTCCTGGTAACACAAGAGGTTATGGTGCAGCACTATAGAACTATCTGCAGCCACTGCTTCACCAGATTGATTCCCAGATTGAGGTGACCTACATGGCACAGCAGACTTCTCCTGTCTCCTGCTGCTCCCCTCATCAGTGTGCTTCAGTTGGTCTGCAGGTTCAGCTCCCCACTCTGTCTCTGGTGATTCCTCTCACCCGCCACAACTCTGGCCTGTGCCCCAGTTCTTGTATGCATAAATGAATCAATCTTTTAAAAAAAACAACCTAAATTTCTTTACATATAAACAACTTCTAAAAATTATTGAGAAACACCAATAACTGAATTAAAACTGGGCATGGAAAAACTCAAGTCATTTTCAGCAACATGGATAGAGCTGGAAGGTATCATGTTCAGTGAAATAAGCTGTAAGGAAAAAGAAAAAAAATATCGGATGGTTTACTTTATAGGAGGGATATAAGGGAACCATATAAGGGACCATAAAAAATTACAGTAACAACAATAATAATAAGTAAATAAACAATATTAGCAGGCAACTATAAACCAAAGACATTCTGCAAGGGAGGTGGAGGCAGAGGGCCCCAAATGGGAGAAAAGCACAAGGGATTATGATGACCTTTCACAGGTGAATAGGTGGTAAGAATTTTACAGGGACTATACCTAAGAGGAGAAAGCATACATTGTACAAAAATGATATGAAACTATCATGATATTTTAATGATATTTAAAGAAAACTGGGCAAGGAATACTAATGGAGTTCACAGTAATGGGAATACAAATGGTTCTGAAATGTGAGAAAAATACTCATTGTCAAGAGAAATTAAATTAAAAACTATGGGAGACAACACCCTTCACTTTGAGGACTAAGCAAAGATAAAGATAAAATAGTTTTAAAACACAGCGTCTTATGCTGAAAGGCCCTGAAGAAATAGAGGGTTTGGGAAAGACTGGAATTTAAATTGGTGTCACTTTGAGTATGACAGTGAGGAGAAGCCAAAAATCTACAAAGGTGCATATATTCTTCCAGAAATTTATTCTACATACTGTTTAAAATAGTACTGTAAACAATGAATAACCTAAATTCAAATCAACAGATGATCTCCTAATTATGTCATATTGTTATATGAAATCAGTGCAATAAGAAATAAGCTATGCAATAATAAAAAATTGAGAATGCCCTATATAGAGAAATAAAATGATCTTAAAGATCAATTATTAAATGGAAAAGCCAGGGCCTCCCTGGTGGTGCAGTGGGTTAAACAAGGCATTATGAAGCAAACCACAGTCACTGCAGCAGGAGTTCGATCCCTGCTGCTGGCCAGGGAGAGGACCCACACGGTGTAGCAGACTTCTCCTGCCTCGCCCGCTGCTCCCCTCAGCAGTGTACTTCCGTTCATCTGCCTGTTCTGCTCCCTGCTCTCTGTGGTGAATCATCTCATCCCCCACACCTCTGGCCTGTACCCCAGTGTTTGTATGCATAAATAAATAAATCTTAAAAAAAAAAGTTTAAAAAAAATAATAAAATAAATGGAAAAGCCAGATATGGAACAGTGTATAAGTCATTATTGATAAATAGGAACAGATATTTTTTGTTCCTTTTGTTTTCTAAGTATATTACTATATATATATGAATATATGTAAGCACATATTATTTAATTTATAAATGTTATATAAACTAACTATAAAGATTTATAAGACACTAAGTTGATATTGATTGTGAGAAAAGAATTGGGGTAAATGGAGGAGAGTAGTAGTCGACTTATTTATTTAATTTTTTAAAACTTATATTTATTTATGCATACAAGAGCTGGGATACAGGGGTGAAAGCATTCACAAGCAGATGAACTGAAATACACCAATGAGGGGAGAAGTGGGAGAGGCAGGTGAGGTCTGCTGACCATGTATTCCTCTCCCTGGCCAGGGATCAAACCCAGTGCTGCAGGGGCTGCAGAAGCCCTACAGTGTGGTGCCCAAACCCTTGCTCTACCAGGGAGGTCCCAGTAGCAGACTTCTTCTAAATCCTTTTGTATCGCTATCTGAAAAAAGTAAAATAAATTAAAAATACACCTATGTTTAATTATGTACAGTGTTTTAAACCAATGTTAATTTAATTTTAAATATATATAATGTTAAGTATAAAATTATAAAAGTAAAATAAATATAAAGTAAAAATAGAAAAAAATTAAAATGATTTTGAATTAAATTTTAAAGTTCTATTCCTACATTAGTTATCCTTAAAGATACTAAATGAACTTTGAAGTAAATGAACTGAAAATACATTAAATATAAGAAATATTAATAGTAAAACATTTTACCTTTGACAAGTCTGTTTCATTTATTTAGTTAAAATATGCCTAATATCTGATAGGAACACATGTTAGATACATATCCTAGTAGCAACCATACCCTACAATTCCCATTGCCTTGTGTAATCTTCACTTCATTTTTAACACTATGCTGATTAAATTTAATAAAGAAACATACACTACACAAAACAAATAGAAAAATTTAAATAGTTTAAGGCTTTATTTGGAACTATAATGAAATAAACTCAACTAACTGCCATTTTACAAAGTATGTGTTATATTAGAGCATGCTACATCTCTCCATTTGTCTTCTTATAGCCTACAATAAATATCTATAGTTTTTTCATGTAGAGATAACCTTCTTAGTCTTATCTGTAATAAACAGGATAACTATTTTATCTTGTACGACGCAGAATTAAATGACAATATATAGAATATATGCAAATGAACCTGAAGAAGTTTTAAGTATAACGTAGAAAAGAGGTCTTTTAATAAATGTTACTTGTATCTGAATTGGCTTACATTATAAAAATGTTTGCATTTAATTTTTTTTAATAGTTCATTCTTGCTTGAGGGACAAATTTACAGATTACCGACAAAACACTCCTATTGGGGCCTGCCTTGGTGGCGCAGTGGGTTACACAACGCACTATCAAGCAAACTCCAGGCACTGCAGCACGAGTTTGATCCCTGCCGCTGGCCAGGGAGGGGACCCACATGGCGTAGCAGACCTCTCCTCCTGTGCCCGCTGCTCCCCTCAGCAGTGTGTTTCTGTCAATCTGCCTGTTCTGCGTCCTGCTCTGTCTGGTGGATTCTGTCACCACCCCCACACTTCTGGCCTGTACCCCCAGTGTTTGTATGCATAAATAAATAAATCTTAAAAAAAAACCACTCCTATTGGCCTTGTCGTGGGGATTTTGACCAATATTTGGAAATATCCTTTGGGCACAGTCATGGAATTTTTTTTTGAATCAAGAAATCAGGAAAAAAATGGAAATTTGATCATCTCTGTTTATCTTCCGGATCAATTCCATATTAATCAATTGCCAGAACTTCTCTAAAGGGATGGAAGTTTTGAGGATTCAAATTAAACGGAGAAGGTAGAGACACCAAATAATACAATTAAATAGTTAAAAAATCTATTGAAAGATAGAGACTGAAAAACTAAGAGAAGCAAAAATTTAGAAGATTCAGTGCCTGTTCTAAAAAATATGTATCCTCAGATAAAACAACTCATTAAAAATTAAATTTAACTGCTCATAATTTTATTAAGTGCCATTTGTTTGTCTGGAACTGTATTATATACTTTGTAACACTGTAAGGCTTTATATAAGCATTCTGGGTATGAACTATGTACCATCTTTGAATTTGAAATTAACTTGTAATCAGTACTACTACTCATGATACTTAAGATACTTGTTTTAAGAAAGGATGGAGAATACTCTTAACTCCTCATGAACAATAAAGGTATATAGACAAAAAGATTCTTCCTACAACAACTATTCAAAGAACATCCTATTTCACTTTGTCCTTGAAATGTCAACTCTTTGGTTTAAAAATAAACCACAACATTTTATTTGCCCTAAGCAGAAAGCACTTTAAATATAAGGAATAGAATCAGCAGATTTGAATTTAAATTCTTAGAAACTTAGTAATTTTGGTGGTCCAATTAAATTCTCTGAATGTCAGCTTCCACAACTATAGAATGATCATGATGAAGGATTGCCAATAAATGTGGAAGTGTATCTGAGGGACCACACAATATCTAGTCCTTGCACCTTGAAAACCCACCTGATAAAATTCATGATATGACCCTATTGTTAAGAGAAAACCCTTAGACCCGGTTTCTCCAATTGCTGCCAAAAAGGTAGTCAATTTTTATACTTCTCTGGCTGACTTTTATAATCCATGTTACGAGAGACTATTTACAATTTGTGTGCTCCATTTTTAAAAACTGTGTAAAAACTGAGTGATGGTAGTAGTGAATTAGAAATAAAGACAGTAATAGCTCAAAATTATTCCATTTCAGCTTGTCAGTTACAGAGAGTGAAATTACTCTATCATCTTCTCCTAAAATAGTGCTCTCCTGGAGAGGAGGCTGAGCATGTGGCCTAGTATAGCACAGTTTAGGATATCTCCAAGCATCAGCATGATATAAAACACTTTCTAGAGACACAAGTAATTCTGTCACTTATCTCCAAAACATAACTATTCCTGGGCAAAAAAGGTAAGTAAATAGAAATGTTTAGGAAAGTTTTATGTAAGTTATGTAAAAATACCATGAGAAAGGTGATCTCAAATCGCCTGCATTGTTGGATGAAGACCAGTTTAGTTTCATAGTTATTTTTTGGTTTTGTTTTTAATTTTAAAGCATTCTTGATCAAAGTTTCCATTATTTTTCTTAGAATTCTTCCTGACTCAAATGTCTATATTTCAATATTTTCATATAAAGAAGGGACTGGAATACTCACAAAAAGATTGTCAATATAAACGACAGGGGGAGGCATGCCATCCTCATGCACAAGTAACAAGTCAGAGTGACAATAGAGAAAAGAACTACAAAATATTGTATGTATAAAAGTGAACCATACCAAGGACTGAATAACTCAGGCTTTGAGCAGCATATCTTAATGGAGATCCATTAAGATCCCCTAATGTAGAGCTGGTAGGGGAGGAGCACTGAGGAGGCAAATAATCTGAGCACCCATCTGAGGTGAATGGATTTCCCAGGAGCTACTCAATTCCTGGCTTACAGCTTCTGTAGGTGCACGAGCTCTTCAAGGAATCACAGTGGCAGAGTGAGGTACTGGTGGCAGCAACTGTGATTACACAGCACTCCAACACAGGGCATGCACATTCGACACTTAGGAGTAGAACCCCTTCACCCACCTGCCGCTGAGTGTGCCCTATTTTGGCAGTGACTGAAGTGGCACATGGAAAGATATAACTAGATAAAATCAGGGTGCACAGCTTTGTGCTGGAATCCATATGAAATCTTTGAGAAGATGCCGTAAACCCCGATAAAGCACAAGAATGAGAAATCACACACAAAAATAATGTTGCTCAAAGGAAGGGGACCAAGCGTGGTATACATTTATCACTTGATGGGAAGGAGTTGCTATCGACTTTGGAAACAGTGTCTTCATTTTTCATGTTTATACTATGAAACTTATGGGTTCAAATTCCAGGCAAGTCACTAACTGAATGGATATTCTAAATGCAAATAATTGCATGTACTTTCTCTCCTCATCATTAAAATGGGGGCCTTTCCTAGATGTACTTCACATGGTTCTATGAGGATTGCCTGTAAAATGCTGAAAAAAGAAGTTAGCACAATGTGAGCATCAAAAAAGTGTTGTTATTATTATCATTGATTTGATGTATTCATGACAAAAAATTGTCACTTTTAATAGTTAATAAGTTAAAATACATTCTAGAAAATGTGAAGAAAACATAAAACTATTCACAAAAATAACATGCAATTATACCACAGTTTGCAATGCATTACTAATATTTTTTAAAGAACATATATTAAGAGGAAGCATACATAATTTACAAATGTGAACTTCATAATGCTTTGTCATTGTAATTATTCAGAGCTCTTTCACTCTCAGTATCCTAGGTTAAATAATAAATTATATGGTCTCCCTGTTCACAAAATATATATACTGTTTTGAATCTTGCATTTTATTTAGTATCATAAAGGAGTAGTTTATTTTTCATGGTGAGGGAAATCAAAGTATCACTAACTAAATAACTAAAGTAGTTCATAAACTAACTGTGAACTAAAGTAGTTCACAGATTTGGTAAAAATAAAGGGCAAAATTTCTGCATGCATCAAAAACACCATGAATAATAAACAGCAACCTGAAAAATTCCAAAATATGGAATAATGTATATTTACAATAGTCAAGTTATGTAAACACTCTAAGTGCCTAAGGACATATGAGTGGATTAAGAGGATGGTATGTTTACACAATGCGTTACTACTCTGCCATAAATAAAAAGATGATCTCTTGCCATTTGAAACAACATGGATGGAACTGGAAGTGATAATGTGAAGTGAAATAAGTCAGAGGAAAAATGACAAATATTGGATGGTTTGAGGGTGAGAGACAGCTTAAGAGTAAATTACAGAGGGGGCCTAGAGGGATATGGTAGAAGATTTTGTGTGCACTGGTTGTGGGTGTGGTGTGTTAACATACATCTGAAAGGTGTGATCATACATCCTTGAATCATATAGAGTGTTGCAAACCAATGTTAAATATATATTAATATATTATTATATACATACATAGATGCACACATAGTAAATTTGTTCTGTCAAAATATATCCTCAAAATAACAAACTCCTTCCAAGAAGATAAAAGTTAGCAAAGAAAAGCTAAAATCCACAAAAACATAAAAGAAAAACTATCCAATTAGTCTACAATCAAAGAAATTCCATTTAAAACACTGGTGAGTTGTATTTCCTCTAATGTTAGCCACCAAAAATTACTATTCATTCTGGTAAAGAAAAAAGTGAATCAACGTTGGCATATTATGCTCATGGAAAAGTTAATTGATAAAAGTTTTCAAGGAAAATTTATAAAGCATATTAACAGTCTAGAAATTTATTCTTAATATATAATCTGTGCATCAACTTTTGCATAATTCTTGTCAATCACTCTAATCATGAAAAACTGGAAACACACTAAATGATCCAGTATAGATGACTGGTTAAATAAATGTAGATTTAATTCTTATGTTATAGTCTTTAAAATAATAATGGAGAAGAATATATAATTACATAAAACTATGGGGAAAGTATCGCAAATTATTAACTGGATGGGAAAAAACAGGTTACAAAATATTTCTGTAATGATCCCAACTTTGTAAGAAAAATGATTATTATGTGACAAGATGTTAGCATTTAATGCTTCCTAACTCAGATTTGATGAAGGTGACAATATAATAGATAACAGAGAATGAAGTATGAGATAAATCACCACATGCAAAATCTATAAAGGATATACATAATCTAGAAGCATTCCATAATACTTGATCTCCATCATTGACTTTCAGAAGATAAAAAGGGCTATGAGCTGTCTTAAGACAAGTCCAAATAGCCCCTGAGCAGGCAGGAAGACAGGTTATCATTTTTTTTTTTTTATAGTGGACTCCTGGTAAAGGACAGCTGAACTCTTTGGACCTATAAGCAGTGCTTCCAATGTTTTGGTTAACAATACATATTTGTTCTAGGATTCATATGCAATCCTACATGAGAGGAACAGAATACTTGGAAGGCCCTGCCCAAAAATGGTTACTAGTGGTTAATTCTAAATGATATAATCATTGGACACATTTTCTTATAAATGTATTTATCTTAGATTCTAGAAATGATACATGCATGTTTAATTCAGTAGGTATGGCTTTGTACAATTTAAAAGTATAGAATTAGACTTCAAAATATTAGCAATCAGATAAATATACTGTACTCCCCCCAAAGAGTCCAGTGCATGGCATGATAGGAATTGTAAGATGCAGGTGATGAGGGTCAAGGTGATGAGGGTCAAGGGGGTGGATTCGAGTAAGCTCCACTTTGTCATGAGCCTTCCACTGGCCTAGTGTTTACTCTTCTAAGTTCCTCTATCACTAGCACATGGGGAAGGAGACCTGAGGAGTTGTTTACCCCTGCATGCCATTTGGAAGTGGCTCACTTCCTGGTGCTCCCTGCAGAGCCAGAACCACATGTAGATGCGAATTTATCTTCCAGATACATGAAGTGATTGTTCCTGGAAAGTTGGGGCACACAAGGACTTTTGGAGGGAACTCTAAATCCAAGTCTTTTATTCTGGCAGCTTTCCGCTGAGGCATATCTGAACTGGGCTCCCATCAACATACATGGCACTCCGAGAGCAGAATCTAAGTTCTAAGATCCAAAGAAAACAAAGTGTGAATGTAAATCAGTACTGTTAGTTACCAGATAATGGGCCTCCCTGGTGGCACAGCAGTTTGAGCCCTGCACTGTGGTGCATCCGTGGTACAGTAGTGTGGGTTCAATGTGGGTCTGAAACCTGGCCAGGGAGGGGACCAACATGGCGCAGGGAGGGGACCCACATAGCGGGGGTCCTCCCTCGCATGCTGCATTCCTCAGCAATGTGTTTCCATTGATCTACCTGTTCTGGTCCGCACTCTGTCTCTGGTGAATCCTCTCAGCTCCACAGCTCTGGCCTATATCCCAGTTCTTGTATAAATACATAAATCTTAAAAAAAAAAAAAAACAACTAAAGTGTACTATGCCCCAAATTAGCAGAGCAAAACTGAACAAAGTTCTTAGGCTTCACTCTCCCAGAAAGGCCAACCAGCTAGTACTTGCTGCTCAGCTCAAGCTGTCTTATCTGACCTTAAGCCTTCCCTTTGATTCACAGAAGGAAAGAAACCCTGCTGTAACCAAGCAGCAAATGCCAGTAGCTTCCTTATACCTACTCATTTAAGTCTGTAAAAATCCTTCACCTTTTATAAGCTCTTCAGACTCCTTTCTATCTGCTAGATAGGACAATGCCCACTTCATGAATTACTGAATAAAAGTCTAGCAGGTACATATATTGTGTGTAGAAAATTTCCTATGAACTTTTTCTATAAACCAGATCTAAAAGTTATTCCTCATTCTCCCATGGAAGAGACAAACTGACTGAGAGTTTAAGCTTAAAAAGTTCCATGCCAAAGCTTAGGTCTACATCGTAAGTACACTGAGTGCTGAATGTGGGTGCAAAGAGGAACGCAGAGTAAGGTGTGGGGATGGCAGCCTCCAGCTGTGTGAGGGGAGCACCCTCTCTGTGGAAGAGTATCCCATTCTTGGGTCCTGTTCTGAACCCATTATCTGCAGTTGCTTTCAGGCCTTCACTGGCCATGCCTCAATGGCCAGTCATGATAACTCGGGTTAGCATTTTAGCCTAAGAGGGGAGGTCAGTAAAACACCTTGGCCATCCCTGGTGGTGCAATGGGTTGAGTAATGCATTATGAAGCAAACCGCAGCTACAGCAGCATGACTTCGATCCCTGGTGCCGGCCAGGGAAGGGAATCGCATTGTGCAGCAGACCTCTCCTGCCATGCCCGCTGCTCCCCCTCAGCAGTGTTTCTCAGTCTACCTGTTCTTCTCCTTACTCTGTCTGGTGAATCCTCTCACCAGACTGGACTCTGGCTTGTACCCCGGGTCCTTGTATGTATGGATAAATAAATCTTAAAAACAAAAACAAAAACACCTTGGCCAGCCCATGTTTCTTTATTTCCATCTCATCTTCATTTCTCATCTCATCTCATCTTCAGGTCAGATAAGGGTGGGTAAGGAAGAGAAAACAGGACAGCAGTGTACAGGCCTAGTCTGTGTTTTGAGAGAAAGGGGGCTATGTCTGAAATAATTACATCAGAAGTCACGCAGAAGATACTGGACTTCCAGGGAGTTGATGACTGCTATCCATGAGCAGCCTGGAAGCAGCTGCAAAGAATCAAGACATGGATGCAGGTCCTTTAGAAATGCTACTTTAGCTGATGTTGCCTCCTGCACAGAAGGTTCATATCCTCTTGCTTCAATCTAGAGTCTGTATCTCTCACCACCTTCTTTCTGTCTCCTGTTTACTATCATTCTTTTTATGAGAATGTGGCTTCTATATACTGAGTCCAGAGGAGGGTTTGACTAACCTGACAGTTATATGCATGAGATGTTTTTCAACTGAACATTAAGAAATTTTATAAGTTTGACTCTTTCATGTATAATTACAGAGTTATAGGCTTGCTTATGGGGGAAAATGAGCTTTTGAAATAGTAGGTGTGAGGACCCAGCCTAGGGGTTTGGCAGTCACTGCGCCTGTCACACTGACATCCTGTCATCAATTCCCCTGAAATGTATACAATTTGAAGCTTTATTTGTTTTCTATTAATTGATAAAGGTACACATTTCTGATCAACTCTGCATTGCCTGGGAAAACTAAAACAGCAGAGGTTCCAAAACTCCTGTTAATTGGGATTTCACTGAATGGAACATGCATTCAGCTACTGGGGAGAGAGAAGCAAGGAAGAAGGGAGAGAGAAATACAAGAAGAGAGATGAGAAATAGAAGGAAGCTTATTTCTTTTGTATAGAGTCATTCCAGAGATATCATGAACAGCAAATTAAACGATCCTTCAACAAGAATTTTGACAGGAAAATTTCATTAGTGATTTCAATCTTTATGAAAGCTCAAGTTGCTGCATTAAGATATGAAAATTGTGCAAATATTGTTCCTTAGAATAATGCTGGCTGCAGGTCATTGAGTCCATCGGTGAAATTTAGAGTGATTAATCTCATAGTGACAGTAACTAGATGAAGGAGGGGTGCAGGAAAGGAAGAAAGAGCCCTGTCCTTGAAGCTCAGGCCCCAGAGTCATTTGGATCAGAAGTTAGACTCGCATTTACTAATTATGTGAACTTGAACAATTTTAGTTAATATATGGGAGGCCTAATTTCTTCATCTCTAAAATGTGAGCATTTGCAGTAACTCTCTGCTAGATTCTGATTGTGAGGGTGTAATGAGATAATCCAGGTAAAGCCCCTTGGTGCAGTGCCTGGCATACATGAAATCTAAACTTACATTAATATAATTATGGTGATGAGTAAAGGAAGTACGCTGGTGTTTATCTGACACTGACTTCCTGTCATTTGTTATGCAAGTTGTTTCTAGGTATTATTGGCATTATTCAAATGAAAAGTCTGAGGCTCAGGGGACAGATTAATCAGACAAAATCATAAAGGAGTAAATATTTCCACAGACTTTTGCCCATACACATGTATTCACATATTTTTCTCCCTTGCTGGCCTGTGTGGATCTAGAGCCTAAATCCTTTATACACCTTTGTATTAACAGAATCACACCAATTCATGGTCCTTAGTGAGAGCTCAGGGAATATTTGGGAAATGGAGTGATGATTACAAAATAAATCGATGCATGCATGGATGAACGTAAGATATATTTTTCTTATTTAAACGGTGTCTAAAGAATTATCATCTATATGTTTTTTCTAATTTAAGGGCATCCTGTCCTGGCATTCTGAGTCACATGAAGATGTTGCCAATTTATAGAAAACATGAGAAAAAGAAAAAAAATATATACCTTCATAATCTAGATGCTGAAAGGCCCTTACAGTATTTTAGCATATGCTATTTTCCACATTTAGGCCAAGGGATGTTCCTATTGCAATCTTATATGAAAGTATTTTTCTGTCTTGCTGTTTTACTTTATGGGAATATTTCTTAGCATAATCATTTTAATGGTAGTTTAATAACACATTATAGCTATCCTGGTGATATTTTTTTTAAGCAAAATCCTATTGGTTTTCAAAATGCCTCCATTTTTTTACCACTATAAATAGCATTGCACCGTATGTTTTTAATATATGAACTATATTCTTAGGCTTACATACCAAGTATGGGAGCATTTTACTTTGAGGAGCATATAGTGCTTATGTAAGTCTCATCTACAACTTTTCATACATGAATGAATTGCGCTATCCAGTCAAAACACAAGGGCTAGATTAGATTATTTTTAAAAAGATTGTTTCACCCATTTAATAACAGATGAGGCCTTTCCCCCAGTATGACTACGGAGGGAAAGAAGATGGGCAGGAAAGAAGGGAGGGAAAAATTAAGGGAAGAAGGCTAAAAGGAAGAAAGAAAATAATTTAAAAAATGAAGCAATGGGTATACAGATGGGAAGAAAAGGGAAAAGAAAGGAAAAGAAAAAAAAAAAACAGGAAGACTAGGTACAGCAGACAAAATGAAAAAAGAAAACAAAAGGACACCAGCAACTCCATCTCCTATATAAACTTTATAATATTCCACATGTCTCCAATAGCACCAGACAACAGTTTGATAATGACCAAAAGTCCAAGAACAAAATCTATAAAACACTTGAGTCACTTCCCCTGCTCTGGTCTAGGAGACCAGAGCTCATATTTCTAAGAAAAGTGATAGTCCACACTGGGCTTAAGAATTACTAGTTTTTAGGCAATCTTCATTTTTTTTCAAAAAGAGCAAAATTTGCCCAGAAAACAGTCATTAGTACTCTCTAGTAGCATAGTCACCAAGATAAAATGCAATTATATTAAATTTCATATGACTTTTCCTTTAAAAATATCATTGTAGATACCTAAGGAAATGTAGCTAGAAATTCATGGAGGAAAAAATAATACACATTTTGAAAGGATGCTGAATGAGGGCTGGCATGTACATTATGCAGCAACACACTCACAGCCTCTTTGTGTAGTCAATGACACAAATTTTGCTAAAGTTGATGTTATGCTTTTTTGGTGTTCAGAAAACCATAACATTGCCTTTATGATTTGGAAATGCCTGTCATTATCCTCACTGAACTAAACTGGATTCAATGAGTGCCCCCTTTCCTTAGTAGTGATTCAATTGTAGCCATCATTGAAAGCACAGAAGTAAAAATATCATATTTGACCAAATTGGGCATATTAGCATATAGAACATTACCTTTTAATCTATATAGAAACAGAAATTCATGACTAGCATTATTTCTATGGCAAATTGTCTTCATGAATGGAAAAAATGTCACTAGTATAGTGATGGTTGATATGCAAATAGTGCTGCGAAAATGAGGTTTTCATACCTGAAAGTTTCTTATATAATTTTATATGCATGTTTCCTTATTTCAGTGAGTATGCAAAGGTTATTAATTTAACATTATCACAAAGTACCATGTAGAAGGTAAGAACCAATATGATACTCTATTTTCCATAATATTCTTTTGGAGAAATAATAAACGCTTGTGTTTCTAGATCCTTGCTTTTGCAATGGGGTGGTGATGGTGGTGGGGAGCCTGAAATCTAATGATGATGAGTGGCAGAATTCAGAAACCTGACAAACTACTGGAGAATACCTAGTCCTAAAGGAATTACTTCTGAGCAGGTTTTGAACTTTCACATCTTTCTAGAATAACAATGTGTTACTATTGTGATGATCCTGACTGTAGAAAGTGGAGGCAATGGAGATATACAACTTAAGCTCTCCATCCAAAAGGACCCACCTATTTATGAAGACACTGATAGAAAGGCTAGGACAGATAAAGCCTAGCTGGGCTGAGAGACCAAGCCCAAATTAAAATTAATAGGTGGTCCTCCTAATATACCATTAAAATGTGGTATAAGTATAGGTACACGATTTGAAGCATCTTGAGAGGCTTATAGACTCCATGTCTGTAGTCATCAAGCCTTTTCTAGATTTTGGCTAGGTTGCAAGGGACTCCAGCTCTGAGAAGCATCCTCCCCTCACTATAGATAAAAGGCTGCCAGAGGCATTCTGTAACAGGTCCTGCCCACTCTATGGTGCGAGTCTCTGAGCCTTGCCAAGAGGTTCTTTTCCACTTCCCTTTTGCTGCCAATTGAACTGTATCCTCATATTATTGTCATATGGATTATCCCCAATAAAGTCATACTGAAGTTATATGTATTTGGCTTGGGTGGTACTGTGAAAGTTAGCATACTAGAGATCTCTAACCTGGTAAAGAATGTTTGCACAGAATAAGGGCTGCCTATATGTTGTGTAAGAGAGAGAAGGAAAATGCTTGACCTACTTGGATCCGATAAGATGGAATCAGTTTTCGGCAGAAATTGATCACAACGAACTCCTTGGTAGCCTTCTTTGCACCTGAGAAAAGGGGAGAGATGACATATGCATGTGGTTGTGAGAAATCCAAGATTTCAACAGGCAAAAAAGCCAGCAATTACATACAAGCTAGAACAGTTCATTCAGGCTTTTGCTTTATTAGATTCAGTCTCTTTCTAACACTGACAGATTTTAGAGTCTATTTCTGTTCAAAAACCAGCACAGCTTTGCTTTTACAGTTTTATATGTAGTACCTATCAAACAAATTGAATAGCAATTTAAACTTCCCCTCACAGCAATCTGAATAATGGTCACTCTCATATCCAGATGCAAGTCTCTTTTTCCTTATTCAACACACTGGTCTCTAAAAGGTGGCAGTACCCTTTCAGAAACATTATATTGTGAGTGTCATTTATCTAATGAAAAAACATTTTCTCATATAACTGACCAAGTATTATCAGCAGATTTTAGCTACTGTTTATTTTCTTTCATTTTATTAGTTTGTTCATTTGCTATTTTTATTTTATTTTTTTCTTCAAGTCACTCAAGCCATTTGGCCAGAAATAAATGCATTTATTTAGATCTGGCAAATTCTGTAAAGAAACTATCTCCATGGGCAAAATCTTAGGGCATTTTCTCTAAACTCACATATTTCTCTCCTCATTTTTCTCTTTTATATTCATCAAACATGTGCTAAGTGCCTGCTTTCTGCCAGGCATCATGCAAGGCAACTTCCCGAGGCAGGCACCATTTGGAAGGGAGGAATTTGTCTGGAAGCACCCGCAATGAGGCATGTCACTTCAGCCCTGCCAGTCCTCCACCCTGTCTTCTCACAGCTCATTCAATCAAGGCTGCTTGGCCTGCTTGGCCACCATGGACAGCATCGGCTCATCAGCTGGCAGTTCAAGGAACAAATACAGGCCCCAGATGCCTGCCTCTGCAGTCTTTGTGAGGAGGGAGGAGGAGTTCAGTGGTTGGCTTGAAGCTTAATATGTCATGCTCAGGTTAAGCAGGGAAGCATCCATTGTTGCTTATGGGTAAATCTGTCCTACTTACAGAGGAGGAAATTGTGCTGCTGGCATAAAAATCAGATTAAAAAAAACCAATCCTCTGGTTGTTAGAAATCTATGAAATTGACAAAAGAATTGATAGAGACCATTCTATCAAAAACTGGAGCTGTGGAGTCTTTCTTTAGACTATGTTTTATTTTCTAAGTGTGATAAACTATTAGATACAGGCTATTGCAACTGCAGGAGCAACACAGAAATGTACCTAGGTAATTTTTCTACCTTTCCTTGTGAGCCAAATTTGAATTCAGGTAATCAGACAGTTTCTCTTTAGCATCTTTTTAAGCCTGGTACTCTGAAGTCTACTTGGCAATTTTCCTCATAGACTGAGAACAAAGACTTCTGATATATCAGGCCCCAAATACCCAACAGGTAACTTAAAGACTTTTTTTTTAAGCAGCCAACCTTTTTACATAACCTTTTGCTTTCTTTTGTTTTTTGTTTTTTTTTCACTTCTTCACTTGAACTAAAGCAGTCTAGCACTGGTTCTATCCATGTTAAAAGTCAAATAATGTTTAGATCCAAAGCACATATATGATGGAAAGAAGATTCCTATTCTCCTAAAGCTGCTAGTTTGCCCTTGTTCTGGATGACCTGGAGCATGTGCCTTAATTTTCATTTTCTCTTTATGATGAGTTATATGCTGGGTGTTCCTATTATGTGCATGTCTTGGAGGTTCATATTTCCATCAGATAAGGTCAATTTTGAGTACATTTACTCTTGTGAATTTTCACTTAATATAAAAATGGTACCTAGAGAGACAGTCGCTCTTAAGGAACAATGTTTATTTTGTTGTTCTTTTCTTTCGCTTTTTAAGTGTTCTCTGTTACTTAAAATGCATCAATCCATTTGTGTGTGGAAAAGAAAATAAGAGTAGATGCTTAAAATTGTTTTAGCCTAAAACTGATTTTCAACAAATTTCAATCCACTCTGAAATATTCAGGCGTCATGAGGGAAAACTGCATAGTGAGTTTCTTCATTCTGCGTGCATACCTGAGTGCTGTGGATGGTGACGGGAGCCCCCAGTCCAGGCCCAGAAACCTGGCAAAGGACCTGTGACTGTTTCTGCAGGAAATCCTGCTCTCTTATAAGGAGGAGGTGGCCCTACTACCTTACTTTAGTGCTGGACTTTAAGGACAAATTATAGTTTCTATTTAAAATTTACACCTATGTTACCTGGGTAAGATCAGACCTACTGAAACACAGAATGTGGCCAGCAGGTAATTCTAATGACCTGGATTGAATTTATCACATTATCAAAGTCATGAAGCAAAGGAAAAAGTCTTAATGTAACAGGGTGGTTCTCAGGGAAAGAGTAGGTTTACTGCTCCACCCAAGGAAGAGTGGAGCTGAGCAGGGAAGAGGAGAAGCAAGAGAAAGAAGATGAAGGAGACCTGGAGTAGGCATATGGAGCAGAGAGACATATGAAGAAGTTGCAATTGCTTCTCAGTCTTGGACTTGTACCTGGGGGACATGAAAGGAGAGCTTGAAAGAGATATTGGTGAGAGACCATGGGGAGGTTAACAATGGCAGCTGTTATCTTGATTTCAAAATTGTCTTTTCCTTCCTGAGCTGACTGGCCCCTTTGGCCTCTTTCCTATGAGTCCTCACCAAAAGGTGCCTTAGCCTTTTTGTGGGCTCTTTGGTCCTTCTTTGAGCTAACCATGTTTGGTTGGCATTTACTGACGAGGGGATGTGTGGCTTTGGGTGTTTCATTTGAAAATTATTTTATCTATTCTTTCCCTTCTTTTCTCTTTATTACACACTAATTGTATTAAAGTTCTTTTCTAGTAAAGGTCTTATGCATTAGAGTGTGCTTTCTCTTGATGTGGCAAATATCAGGACCTATATATAGCAGGCAGGTTTGAGGATCTTGGAGTACCCCTCCTCCTGCCCCATAACATCAAGATGTACCTGTATTGCAGACAGTTTGGTGAACCCCATGACACTGTGTTAAGCATGTCTTTTGAGACATATCACTTTATTTTTATTTGGGATTGATTTAGTTTTGGGGGATTTGTTGACTTTTGTCTATTTCTTAAAATTTTGCCTTTTCAATTAGCATAATCACCTCCAGTTCCAAGCATATTGTCAGAAAAGTGAAAGTTCATCTTTTTTCATAGCTGAGCCAAAGTAAGTCAGAAGGAGAAAGACAAAGACCAGATGATTTTGCTTACCTATGGAATACAGAGGAATGAAACAAAGGTCAGAAAAAAACAAATCAAACAGTCAGAAATCTGACTGTAGAATGCAGGGTACCAGAGATCCAGGGGAGGGACAAAGAGAGGGAGAGAGAGTAAAGTTGGGAGGGGGCCCTAAAGTGGAAGGCTATGGGTGCTGTGGTTGTGGGTGTAGGGCCATATATCTAAAGAGGTGTGATCCTATAACAATAAAACATACACAGTGTTATAACCAATGTTACCTCAATAAAAAGAAAATTTTGCTTTATGAAAGATACAAGAATAAGAGAAAATAAGTTCACATAACAGAAAGATCTTTCTTTTCACTCATCAGAGTTAAGCATAACAGAATAAATACTATTTTATTATTTTTTTTGGTTTATGTTTTATTTTTCCTTTTTTTTATTAAAATATTTTAAAATTTACATATACTTGCCATTAATTGTAATCCCCATGTATTCCCCATCACCATCTCACCAGTGCACCATCACCTCAGTCCCTCGTGCTCCCATCTTCCCTCAACCAATTTTAAAAGTTCATGGATAACCACTAATCATAAATAGATATTTTCTAAAACAGCACAAATCCTTACCTCAGCCAGGTTAAAAAACTAACATTCTGTACTCTGCATTGCTTTTAAAGCACCACTCAATTGTTCCAGTCACTGTTCTCTACATTTCTTTACCCCTAGAAGTCTTGCTTCATAGTGACTATATTAAAGATTACAGTGTTTCCTGGTGCTTTAAGAGGTAAGTTTTGATTCTACAATTAAATGCCCCATGAGCAGGGGGAAGGTTCAGAACAGGAAATATAGCCAAGATTGTTCAATAGGTTAATGTAAAAAATTGAGAGAATAACTATCAACAGTAGAAAAATCACAAAGCAAACTCAGTGTGTGAAAGCTAAGAATTTTACTTTGAAAGATAATTTATCTTAGATTCTGTGTGTTTCCTCTTGAGGTGAAGGGGTTGTCAGTTCAGAAATCAGCACTTTCTTGGTCATGTTGCTTAGTTTGATTCCAATTTAAAAGGCAGTAGGGAATGGCATCCTTGAGGAGGAGACAGAATCCTCAAGGATGCAAGGATGAGCACTGTTTAGAATAATTAGGGCAGATGAGAGGTTGAAGAGAGGACAGAGGTAGGGTTTCCATGAATAAGAAGAGACTGTCCCCTGGCAATGGGGGATGCTAGGGAGTAATTTGACTGCTCTGGTGATTCTAAAATCAGATCAGATATAAGCAAAGGGCACCAATCCTGGTGAGCCTCACAGAACCATTACTTTCTGCAGGGACAGGGTCAGATGTGTGCTTACAAATCCATCACTTTTTTCTACTCTACTTTTTCTAGCTTCATTTTTTACCCTCCCTCACTTGTCTAGTTATACCCAAAATAACCCCATCTATTCATTTTTCTTCTCCTACATACTGTGAGGTAAATCTAACTTGTTGTTTTAATTTATTTTATTAGATTTACTTACTTGTATTTGACTGCATTTATACTCACTCCCCAGGAGTTCCCACCACCATTTCACCCATGTACCATCACCTCAGTCCCTTGTGCACTTTGTGTCCTCATCCCAGTATTTGTCTTTGCCTCCTCCCCTCCCCCTGTTTATCTTTGACCTTTTGATCTTGTTGAGTTTTTTTGGTTTGGTAAATCCAAGTTTTGAGAAAAGTTTTATTATTTATTTGTTTGTTTGCTTATTTATACTGTTTAAAGAATAAAAAAAGGTTTATTGAGAAGAAAAGGAACAGAAATAAAGTGGAAATGGCAGGCCAGTGGAATAAGGTCAGGAAGTGGAGTCATGCCTCAGGGAATATTTTCCTTCTTTCCCTAATTATTCTAAAACTCCACCAGTCTTTTGTGAAAAGTTTTAAGTGGCAACCATGGTGTGAATAATACCTGCAAAGATAAGAAATGCAAAGTGCATGACTGTCAGCCAGAATCCAATACTTTGTTGGTGTAGTAAAGTAGAAGTTACTTAATCTATCACCCAGCCTGGATGAGGAAGACCCAAAGAGACTTTCAAAACGGTCAGATACTTTGCCAGTATCACTACTAAAATCAGCATCCTTGGCTTATTAAAATGATCACTGTCACCATCAGCTTTACTGCTCTTTATCATCCCATTTTATCTCTTATAACACTCTTAGGCCGATTTCCTGAATAATAACTGAATTAGAGTTAATATTAGTGACTTTGAGTAAAAATTAAGGAACTCTCATTTGTGACCAACAGCCAGCCTCCCTACATTTTCAGATTTTTCTGCAATTTTTCCCTTTCCCTCCATTTAGGAAAATAAAATGGAAAAAAAAGAAAGAAAGAAAGCAGCACAAAGTGTTCCATTATGGAATTATATAAGCCTCTTGGTCTTCATCTCTTGTTTCCTGGTCCTTTACTCACTAATAAAAGGTGCTGTCATTGCTTCCCTAACTTAGCCATTTCTACTCTGTCATCCTTGGCAGGGTCTTGATTACCAACACAGAGGATGTAACCCACTTTTGATCTCTGAGTGCAGGCCTTCCTCATCTGCATCACCATGAGTGAGTTTACTGTCTTGCTTCTCCACTGTTCACCTCCCCTCAAATGGACAGAGAACACTCATGATAATTCAAGTCACACATCGAAGTGTTACAGGGCAGGGAGAGGAGCACCTAGAACCCTTAAGCCTGCCCTCTCTGAATGGGTTCTGCCATTTGCTGCATTAAGACAAACACATAAAACCTTTAATGGAAAGGAACTTTAATACAACTAGGGTACAATAAAGAAAGAACAAAGAATATGGTTACTAAGTTAAGCATTTAAAGTTACCCATTTTTTTGAAGGTAAAAGTTTAGCTAAATAGGATTGGCCCAAAGCAAGGCCTAAAAACCTGCCACACATCTAAAGGACCTTTCAGTAGAGACCCATAGAAAAGGGTCAGAAAGAGTCAGACAAATCTGGGAGGAAAAGAGCAAAATTAAAATTAAGATGAAAACTGCCATTGTGAACCTCCCCACAGTTTTTTCACCCACATTTCTTCCAATCAGTCCAAGACCAAAAAGCAAGCACAGTTTTTTTACATGTCTCTCTGCTCCACGTGTCTCCTCCAGGTCTCCTTGCTGTTCTCCATTTTCCTTCCTTCCTCTTCTCTGCAGAAAATTTTCTTATCATCCTCAGCTCCACCCACTTAGGGCGGAACCAGGATTTTGGAACTTCTCCTTTTTCTGGGACCACCCTGTTACAATCCCCCCTTTTGCACCCACTTAACGCAAAACCAAAATTTTAAAACTTCCCCTTTTTCTAAAACCACCCTATTACAGAACGTTTTATTTCCAGCTAGCTGGGTCCAAGTATCTGCCCGACACAGCAGGTTTCAACAAGGACCCCGAGCACTCAAAGACCAGGGTTTATATAGCATTTTCCAAAACATCCAACTCACAGTAATTTTCCATAGCTATACATTTTTCTGCTTTGTGCCACATCCTGGTGATCTGACAAGATAAGCTTTTCAGCCAAAACATCTGGTCCCTAAGATATAACCTCCCTGATTACTTAGTTCCTTCTTCCCCAAGTCCCCCTCCCCAACATTCTGGTGCCTCAAGATTACCTAGTTTCCCCTTCCCCAAGTCATGTACTCAGTGAAATGGCTTCTGGGAGTTTAAGATAGCCATTCTCACGCTAACCTACTCTTATACCACTTTGTATTTATATGGATGTACATTAGGTAAATTATTGAGTAATACTATTCTCTTGGTGCAAGGCAAATAAAATGGTAGTGATAAAGGAAGAAGAAAAACGAACATGAACTTAGGGTTGATTTTATATACATAACTTTGGTCCTTTTTATACCTACATATTTTATACTTAGCATAGCTGCAAATATGCACTTTACATATTTTATAGAGAGAAACATATGAAGGATACAGAGATAGTCTCATGCTTGCTTCAATCATGTGTAGGGCCTGGACTGCGCCTACACTCCAGAGGTATATAGACACATCCTTCCTGGAAACTCGATTTTAAACATAAAATTTCAAGTACCAGAAATCAATTAGCTTCATGATGGAAGTGGTGGCAAACTACATGACATGTTTCCTGACTGTAATAACAACTTTTACTCATAGAACAACATGAAGTTAATATTTGATGCTACAGGAAAGTAGACACTTACTTTCTCAGTGATATAAAACTGCCAATTTTAACAGGCCTATTAAACACTGATTTTTGAAAAAGGAACGATCCCTCCAGGTATTCTTTTCTATCACCTGCCAAATCTCCTCAGCATCAATGGTGGTCTTTGGTTGGGAAAAATGGAAATATCGTCAAGCATTTAAACTTTACTTCTCAGAGGCAAGATGGTTGGGAGCACTGTCTGACTTGAAGTTCAGGATGAGCTATTTACTACTAGCTGCTCAGCCTTCTGCTGTTTCTTTTTCTTAACTAAAAAATGACGATAATGACAGTAGCACCCTCCTAGAATTACTATTAGGAATAAATGATATAATGAATATGGTTAATGGTAAGCAATTAACAAATGTTAGTGTTTTGTTTTTACATACTCTGAATTTGGAATCATCATTCATCTTTTCAAGTGAGAGAGTGGAAGTTCAAAAAGCTCACAACCAAATAATATAGGCAGTGAGTATGTGAACTAGGTGCAAACTCAACTGAAGTTCAGAAAGCTTAAGCATCTGCCCCCCAAACTACATTGCCAGTAAGCGTTTGAACTAGAGGACCTCAACTAGGGTTCACTTTAAAATCCTTGCTTGATTTGTGGCACTTTCTGACTTTCTTCAAGGGAATTCAGTGAATATATAAGTCATCATACACCCAGCCACCTTTCCATAAAGATTAGCATTTGAAAATATGGCCCAAATATCATGAACTGAAGTTATAATTTATGGCAATAAAGTCCTAGATTTGTACATTGTGATTCAGTATCAAAATATTTTAAACAAACTGTCATGAAGAATAGTCACTGATTAAAAGGAAAATTACCCAAACTGTAAATTTAAAAGATAATCACTAATTATGAATGGCAATATACTTCAGGAGCACTGCCATTAAAGAATGATAATGATATTTCTTTATTTCAGATTGTCCTCAGTTAAAACACACAAAAAAGAAACAAAACAAACATTTAAAGAAAGAGAATACAGTATAGAGTGAATCACACATTAGTGAGTAGATGGGGAATGTAGGAGTCAGAATCCCAAACCAGGTCTCAGTTTGAATGCAAAGTTTATACTGGGTAGACCAGAAACTTATAGCTAAGGATCTGCAACAAAGGTTATTGGCTCAAAAGCAATTTTCAATGTTAGAACAAATTCATTCCCTTCCCTGTTACTGCTGAAGTTGGAATCTAGTTTTAGCTGTGGATAATATTGTGACACTGATTAAACTGTATGCTTTCTTTAGCTGGACTAAGAATTTAATTAAGGTGTTTTATTTAAAAGTTGGATTAATTAAGACAGCAAGATCTTTAAGGTATCCAATTGGAATTAAATACAGACTATCTGTAGAGTTATAACCTTTCCAAAATCCTTTCAACTATAAATGGAAAAATTAGGAATTGGAGCAATTTAATTGACAGAATGACAGCTGCTTTCAAATTCATGAAGATGTTCAAGTGTGTTACCAATAACATTCAGCTATACCAGTAATCCCAAGGCTGAGGCAACTGTTGCTAAAAATGGCAACTACAAATTTCTTGCTGGTAAAGCACTGTGCTTGCAATCTTAGAAAAAAACGTGAGCTTTTATTTAAAATTTTCCTTTAGTTTGAATTCAAGAGTAGGTGCAGATCAATTCTTTGATCGTAAGACGTTTATGAGTTCAGATGCAAATTTGAAAGCACCAGCTACAATTCAGCAGGTGAACTGATTTCGTTACTATTTGAGCCACAAAGAAAGGAAAAGAATGAGTGCAAGCCTGAGAAGTTAAATATATATATATATATTACAACAAATGTGTTTACTCAACTACAAAATCTTCTCAATCATGTGTAGAGTACTAGGCTTGTGTCCAGCAACCATTTATACAGTTCTTTGTTCAATTTTAATATCAGGGAGACATGCCCATACTTGAAATCATTTTACTCCCAATTATGATACATTAATTTCTGGACAATCAGTAACAGGGATTCTTATATCAGACTGAATAAATGTTTTGATATTTATAGAAAATTCTGCCCCTAATTAGTCAAGACCTTCACCTCCATCTTACTATCTCATTAACAAAATTAAAACAAAGAACATGGCATGTTGGTAGCATAAAGTTCTATATTTCAGAGTAGCTATATAGACTGAAAATGCCATGCTATCTAACAGCTTTAGTTTTGCTGCATCTAAAATTTTTGAACATTGTTTATAGGATAACAAGGTAAATAAAGGAGTACTGTGTTCTTTCTCCTACAGGAAGACTTCTAATTTCAATCACATTACTGGGAGTGAAATAACAATTACCCTTATTAAAAGAAAAGGCTTAGGAGGTAATTTATAACAGGTGGAGTGAGAATGGAATTTTGTTTCATCATTTCAAGTTTAGAAAAATGCTGCATTACTAATTTCCAAGTATATAAAAAATCTACGGTAAGAAATGTTAGAAATTCTAGTTTCCAAAGAAGGTAGTCTTTGTGGTGGAAAGACTTGTGCTTTGGATGCAGCATACCCCCTAATTCTGCCCCCTTTGAAGAGTGACAGATGTCTGTGGCTACTCTTTCAGAAGCCTCAGGTGTCAATCTGTGGTTCATATTCCCAAGTCTTAATTCAGTGCTTGCTCTGTAAACGTTTGCACACACTGGAACATAACAGAAAACAGACAAACACACACACAATTCCATTCCTTAAAGATGTCTAATAGTCAGAAAATTTAGGTAGATGATATAGGTTCTAACATTAAAAGTAGGCTTCCTCCGCTGCCCTAGTTAGTTAAATTAAGTTCCCACAACTGCCTTTGAAATATCTTGGCCAGTAGCAGACCAGGATTTATTGTTCATCCATTTCCTATGATTAATCTTTATTATTTTCAGTTAAGATTTTACTAATGGGCTTCCCTGGTGGCGCAGTGGGCTAAGCAACGCACTATGAAGCAAATTGCAGCCACTACAGCACGAGTTTGATCCCTGCTGCTGGCCAGGGAGGGGGCCCACATGGTGAGGCAGACCTCTCCTGCCTCGCCCTCTGCTCCCCTCAGCAGTGTGTTTCTGTCAGTCTGCCTGTTCTGCTCCCCACTCAGTCTGGTGATTCCTCTCACCTCCTGAGACACTGGCTTGTTGTACCCTAGCTCTTGTATGCATAAATAAATAAATCTTTAAAAACAGAAAAGATTTTACTAACATTGAGAAATTAGTCAATCATAACTTTCTCTAACACTTAAGGCCAACCATTAGCAGATTCCTTCACTAGTAGCTTAGAATTACAAAAGTAATTGACTCATATGTGCAGATTAATAAAAAAATAGGAAAGGTAATGACCTTCATTGTCAATTTATAGTTCAACAAGAAATATAAACTGGGCAATGGTAAAATGTCCTATATTTACTTGGTCAAGTGAAATCTATGCCATAACAAAATATGGCAAAGACCTTAAACAACACTACCCTATTTTCTAGCAGTTCTGAAGACTAGTGTTCGAAGAGTAACACTTCAATGAGGTCTGTGTCTGGTGAGAGCACACTCCTTGGTTGTGGATGGCTACCCTCTTACTGTAAATTCTCATGATGGAGAATTTCAATCTCTCTCGTTCTCATAAAGCACCACACCTATCCAATTAGTTTCCACCCTTATTTAACCTTAATTACCTCCAGTTTCCAGATACAGTCACACTGGGATTGATAACTTGAATATAAGAATTTTTCAGAGACATCATTAAGTACACAGTAGTTACCAAGATGGGGAACTAACTTCTATAGAATGACATTAACCAGAATTTGGATTCTCCTCTCTTTAGGATGCCACATAAAATACAGCACATTCAGTTTAAACTGAATGTCAGGTAAATTATAAATATTCTACTTGAAAACTATTCTGAAAGCAATATTTGAGACAAACCTCTACAACAAAGTATTCATTATTTATCTGAAATTCAAATTTAACTGGATATCTTGTCTTGTTTTCTCTAAATCTGTCAATTTTACATATATGAGAGTAAAATAATTTGAATAGTCAGAGACCTAAGAACTATCAACCTAATTATATATCTGCTAAAATGATATTCTGTTCCTATAAATTTAATAATCTCTTATTTTAAGAATGAGGAATGTGGGCAAATTATATTTAATTCTATAAAACATACAAGGGACAGTCATTTCAAAATTAGGAAGGGGAAATATCAATTTTCAATAGTTAACTTTTAAATGCTTATAAAAATTAATATACAGAAACCACATTTAAATGAGTCTGGGAGGCTTGAAGAGATGAATACACAATCAGCAAACTCCAGGACCAACTTGTCTTTCATCTCTGATGGGAAGCAATATTGAAGGAGGCTCTTCTCCCCACCCCCAATTCATTTTGTTGACAGAGCATATAGAACATAGGAGATGCACAAGTGATGAGTCTAATTGCCTTTTTTTGTTGTTTCTGAACAAATCCATTTTGTTGGTGAAACATCTGGCTGCTTTTGTTTGAACTCAACACGGACAAAGCATTAGTTCCAGAATATAATGACTATCCAATGACGTAAGGATGTTTAAAATGTTAGGTGTAGGTTCTTCCTGACTTGATCCTGTGGATTAATAGTTACTACTTTGCAATAAGTGTAAAAAAACACTGGCCAGCAGTCCAAGTGAGACCAAAGGAAGAAAGGAGTTTCACTTTTCCTACTTTTCATTACTTTGCATCTCACTTTACTTAGGACAAAGTTAATACTAACACAGTCACATGCTATTGAATCAGAGAGCACAGATATGCAGCATAAGGCAGATAGCCCCCCAAATCACAGATCAAACATAAGAGAATACCCTTCAGGAGGCATGGAAAGACCTTTTTGGAATTCACTCTTTCTGGATGGAGGAGACAAGGAAAGAGTATATCAACAAGAAATCAAGGTGGTCAGCTATGCTTTCTGCCTGGGTATTGTGGGTGATTCTCTGAGGCAAAGCATTACACAGCTTGATAACAAAAAGTGAAAAGAAAACAAATCTCAGAGATAAATCTTATTTAAAAGGCATCTTTATGATTGGCATTATAAAGGAGAGAGGAAGCTCATTAGCAAAGGAACTGATAAAACCACTCACAGCATGCTTCAAAAAGAAGTGGTAATAATTATTGTCTCTCTAAGAAAGGGGGCAATCTATCCACACAGTGTCATACATTTACCGACATCATAGAGAAAGCTGCAAAAAATCCCATAGCTTTCAAATTTAATTAAGAAAAAAAGGGGGAAAAATAAGACTTTTATATAGTTCACATGCCTCGATCATAGAATGTTCTACATGAAATATGACTTTTTAAAAAGCCATTTAAAAAACACCTAGAGTTTACTGAACTCTCATTCAAAAGCATAATTTTCCCTGTTTCTCCCAGGATATTACTGCATAATCAACTAAGAGAGTGCAGCATTTCTGTGGGCTGAAGGAAGTGGGCAGCTTAGATCAGAATTCACAATAATATATATCCCTTGTGTGATAAATGATTTACTGCTGAGGATAAATGCATATAATCTTTCATTATATATGACATTCATGAGCAACAAGGAAGCTTTAGACTGAATGGAAAACGATTTCATATTAAAGGCCTCATGCAACTTGAACTGAGATGAAAGAGGTCTTGCATTGGAAAAAAAAGACACAGGCTTATAGGTTTAAATGGATGCTCACTCAAATATAATTGTTACTCTAAGTTTGAAAATTTGTTAGGAGGAAACCAAGGAATTATGTGATTAGACCAAGCTTCATTTTGCACAAAAGCGTTATTTCTGAACCACAATATTCTATGTACTTCAAAGTGTCATTAAGACAAACTTAGGGAAATGAAGATAATGATACAACTAGGTAGCATGTAGAGAGGAAGTGGAGTGGAGTGTAAGTGGCTTAAATTCCCAACAGCTATAGAACAGCTAGTTAGGCTGGTAAAGGATAGGAGGTGTATGCTTGTCTTGTATGAGTTGACACTTTGCAAAATGCCTTTTGTTGTTGCTATTATTGAAAAAACCCACTTTATTGATTAAATAGTAACTTTTTATTTAAGTTACCATAACAAAAGTAGATAAATCAATACATTAGGGCTTTCTGTGTTATTTACAGAGATACAGTTGACAACCGGGAAAATGCCAAATAAAAGTGGATTAATAAGTTTGCCTGTGTGTGTGTGTTGGGGCGGGGGGGGGTTAGGACAAACTGGGGGTTTCGGGGCAGGAGAGTTAATATAGGAAGATAAGAATAAGATTGGTGCATTTTCATTAAAAGGTTTTTTGCACTTACAGCTTGTACACCAGGGAAATGCAATTAAAACAAAGGATGCCGCTAACACCTATTAGGATGACCAGAATTTGCAAAGCAGACAACACAATATGCTGGTAAGGATGTGGAATAATGGGAACTCATCATTGCTGATGAGAAGGCAAAATTGAAGCCACTTTGGAAGACAGTTTAATGGTAAACTAAACTAAAAATACTCTTACCCTAAGATCCAACAACTATGTTACTCAGATTTATACAAGACAGCTGAAAACTTGCATCCAAACTTCACAACAAACTGCAGCTTTATTTATAATTGCTATGACTTGAAACAACCAAGATATCCTTCAATATGTGAATGGCTAAATAAATACTAGTATATCCAAATAATGGAATATTATTCACTGATAGAAATAAAATGACTAAACGAGACAAAAAATAAGCAAAGATATCAGTGCACTAAACAAGGATCTAGATCTCATGGGTTTAACAGACATATATAGAACATTACACCCCCACAAAAA
>JAGFMF010011457.1:3942865-3977099 GCA_019455555.1 Galemys pyrenaicus | reverse complement strand
TGAGGTGATGGTGCACTGGTGAGATGGTGATGGGGAATACATGGAGATTACAATTGATGGCAAGTATATGTAAATTTTAAAATATTTTAATAAAAAAAACAAACAAAAAATATAAAGAAACTAGATATTAACTTAAAAAAAAGTTTGAACCCAAAGCATAAAAAAAATAAATAAAAAAAAGAAATAAAATGACTAACAAGCCATGGAAAGGCATGGAGGAAACTTAAATGCATATTGCTAAGTAAAACAATTCAAACTCGTATGATTCTAATGACATGAAGTGCTGGGAAAGGCAAAACTATGGAAACAGTAAAAACATCAGTGGTTGAGAGGGACTAGAGGGTGATGAATGGGTAGAGCACAAAGGGATTTTAGGGAAGTGAAGATACTCTATGCCATACCATAAATATGGACATGTGTTAGTATACATTTGCCTGAACCCATGGAGTGTGCAATGAGAGTGCTAATGTTACTTACAGACTCAGGATGATTATGAGGTAGGTTCATCAACATAACAAATATGACTCGAGATAAGTAAACTAGGAGGCCAAGCACATATGGGAACAGGGAGTATAAAGGATACTGTAACCTCCCCTCAATTTTTCTACAAACCTAAAACTACTCTAAAAAAAGTAAAGTCCAAACAATATGTGTATGTATTCCAAATTAAGCCATATATAAGTTCACATTTTGACCCAAATACAAGTATTTCCTGATACTATAGAATGGTGGAACTAGAGGATACCAGAGTTTATTCTCACCATCTCATTTTGTGGATGATGGTATTCTAATACCAAGATGGAGGACTTGGTATAGGCATTAAATGCATAAAGGAAAGAATAAGGAGTCAAGAGCACAGATTCTGTTTCTAAATCCAGTGTGCTTTCTGTTATTTTACATTTCCTTGCCTAAATCCGTATGTTATTCCTGATGCCAGATTTTTCTGAGTCTTTCCAGTGAGACTATATGTCATGTTGGAGAATTGTGAGAACAAGTCAATTGGCTAGCATTCTGACAACCAAATAAGGTCAAACAGAGTGGAAATATTGACCTCACTAGGTTAGAAAAGATTGGATAGTAAAACATTTTCTAAACCTGAATGTTATATAAAAAGTAGGCAAATACAACAAAAGAAAGGTTAAGGATGGTCAAACCAGAAAAAGAACATAAGGGGTTGATATGGATAAGATTCTTAACCATAATTAAAACAAAGGAAAATAAAACCTGGTAAAACTTGACAAAAAATAAGTAGATATCCATAGAGAGTAATTTTATAAGGAATTGAAAGGAATGCTATTTAACTGAGGTGTTTGGCAAGTTAAAATGCAAACTCAGAAGGTGAGCAGACTTGAAATCAATAAAACATGGTAACTATTTTCTGAAAGTGTGGGAGAGGAATATGGAGAGACATATTTAATTAAGGTAAGTTTGATCTAATTGATATTCCTCTGTGTGTTTTACCTATAAATAAATCAAGGAGCAAACACCCTCAGAAATTACTTCTGAGGGTGTTTTGTGGTGGACTAGATGAACAGTGAGCTAACCATTTTGAAGACCTCCTTTATTCAAAGGATAGTGCTGCAAGTTTTACCAAGTTTAGACAAAGTAATCCTCATGAAATTGATTAAAAGGAGTTGTGGTTATCACAATTTTATAGATGAGGGGATTGAAGTTGTGGGAAATTAACTTCTGTGTTGCCAGAGCACATGGAAAACACAGATTAGAACTTGGATTTAACTTTAAGTTGAAACAACCCTGGAGGGACCTCCCTGGTGGCACAATGGGTTAAGGAATGCATTATGAAGCAAAACCCAGCCACTGGCCAGGGAGATGACCCACATGGCACAGCAGACCTCTCCTGTCTTGCCCACTGCTCCCCTCAGCAATGTACTTTACTAGATCAGCCTATTCTGCTCTCCCTCTCTGTCTCTGGTGAATCATCTCACCCCCCTGCACCTCTGGCCTATACCTCAGTTCTTGTATGCATTAAAAATAAATCTTAAAAAAATAAAATAAAACAACCCTGGAGGCAGTGTTTACTTCTATATGCCATGTTGTTCTTCACCAGAGCATGTGATGCATTTAAAGTGCTCTATTATGCTATTAATTATTGTTTGAGGAAAAGAGGGCTATCACTTTATATTTAATGTAAAGATAAAATTGAGAGCAAGAGTATAATGAATGATGTATCCACAGTTATATATTGGCATAATTTAATTATCTCAAAATGTATAAAAGAAAATACAATATTTAATATCACTGATAATTAATATGGCTTTAGACTTAATAATGTTATCATATTCTAACCTCTCAATTCATATATTCATTCAAAATTCAGTATACTTAGAAAGAAAGAAGCAGTATGCCTGGAAACAGAAACCTCTTTAAATATTTGAAATAAGTAAATTTAATAGAGAATTGATTGCACAGGAGAAGAAAGGATGAATTAACATAGGATGATAAGGTAACAGGACTTGACACCAGCATACCATTAAGGTTATCCCTAAGATTCAGGGCCAAAGGTTGAAGTCCAAGGGAGGGAAACCAGGACAAGGGCAGCATCAATCTACCAGACATGATGTAGAATCCTAAATGAAGTCTACAGGATTTGCCATATTCTCTGTATAGCACTCTATAAGATACCACTCTCATATTTTAATATGATATATAATAATTATTAGATTATTAATATAATTATGTTCAATATAGGTATTAAACAAAATATTTTATAACTACAATAAAATCCACAAACTATAAAAATATTATTACTAATACAAACTATATTTAATATATTCATATGCATGTAACATAAAGATCCATTCACATTTTGTAACACCAACCACATGTGTCTTTTCCCCCCAATATTTCTAGATAATAAAGTTCTTACTAAATTTATGAAGCACTTTAATAGTAGTAAGTCTATGCACCAATCTTCATTAGGAATTTTATCTTCCTTCCAATCTGCACCCACCTCTACCATAAACACTCATTCATGCACAGGGAGATACCAAAGGTTCATGTTCTGCTCACAGAACCTTGTGGGGAAGTATTTGTTCCCCAGACACTCATTTCCTCTTCTGCCAACAGGGCTAATAGCCCTGCCCTGATGCACAAAAGAGAGTCATTCCTACTAATTATTTAAAGCTCATAAAGTCTTTTGAAGATGAGAAGTTCTAGTTTTCTCATTCTGTTCCTTGGTTTCAAATAAAAAAAGCTACATTATATAAAGGTTTCTGGGGGATTTATTACCAGACTTCTATCTAAAAAAAGTTACTCCACAATTACAACTTTAATGACCTACTCTAAAACATCCCAAGGCTATAGAATAATTAGTCCATTTTATAATTAGTACATAAAAAAAAATCACTCTAAGAAATAAATAAGAAGTGACTGGGGCTCCTGGAAATAATCCACAATATTTGATGTAGAAAAAGGAGAGGTATTTATCAAGTACCTACAATTTTACAGATATGATGCCAGACACTTTATATATTTACCTGTATATTTCAACCAGTATTGTCAGTTTAGCATTGTTGTACTTGTAATACTAAAGGTGAAAACTTGAGGTTTGGAATGATTAAATTATGTGATCAAATCACAAAGTAGGGACTGAGGTGATGGTGCACTGGTGAGATGGTGATGGGGAATACATGGGGATTACAATTAATGGCAAGTATATGTAAATTTTAAAATATTTTAATAAAAAAAAATGAAAAAAAAAACAAAAAAAAACAAATCACAAAGTAAAGTTTGAGGCTCTGATTTGTGTCCAGGGTTTTCAATGACTCATTACTGAACCTAGGAAAACTTTGAAATTATTTTTCCTTTGTCTACAGCAGTGTCAATGCCACTAAAAACTTTAGTGTTGACTTTTGTTATAAACAGGAAGTTGATATTGAAGGAGAAATAATCAGAATTAAGAAGATGGTCACCCTGTTTTGGGTGACAAGAAACCACACAGAGAATAGGTTTACTTGCAGATGTCATCTGTTCATAGGAATATTGAAGATGGATTATTTAGAGATATGCTGGTGAATGGCAGAACTGACAAAAGTTTTCTTTGAGGAAATAAAATGTGCTGGCTATCATCACAAAGCTTATTCTAGCTTGGGGCACTGCCTTTGGACTTTTCTGTGAGGCCTTAATGCTTAATGTATAGAAGGGCTTACAAATGATGGGGGATGAAAGGGAAGAGATTGGTTCACTATAAGGAAAGATTTTAACAGATCTATATAGAAATGAAAAGTCACTATAGAAGCCAGAGAGCCAGTTAGCTGAACATTTAGTATTGCTCTCTGCTCAAGTAACTCAAGAAGTGCCTGTTTGGAGACCTTCTCATGTAAGAACAGAGTTCTCTTTTGCATGATTTGATATAGTTCGATAAGCCAAAGATATCTCATGAAAACAGTGAAGGAGCAGATAACAGCCACCACTTGCTTTCACGGTACCCTAGTTTTAAAACACATGATCACTGTTCAGTATGAGAGGTTATTCACATAATACAAATTCAAGGTATAAGATCAAGATTTAAATGCAGCACATTCTTCATATGTGTAAAACTTAATTTCAATATACTTCAACAAATTTAAATTTATTGCATTTTTTCTCTATTCTGAATATTGCAATTTTAATATTGCTTTTTTGTAAATAATTTTAGAGGATTTGGTAGTAGTTTAGCCCATGTTAACCTAAATAAAACCCAAAAAGATTGCTTCTAATTTAAGACATGTAATTGCATAGTAATAAATTTATTTTAAATTACTAAATATAAGTTTTCCTCAATGAAAATGGCTTATAAAAGTATCTGCTTTAATATTTCCTAATTTTGACCATCTTCATTCTAGTAATCAAAACATTTGAATTTCCTATTACAGATTAAGTAATTTTGAAGTCTAGTTCACCCGTTGTTTTCTATGGATCTTTAAGTTATATATATTAATATCTTTGCAATCAGTGGCAATCATTTTCTACCCTAATTTGCTTCCCATGACATTATTAGACTTTTAATAGATAGAAAGTGTTAAAATATCTAGGCCTCTTATTCCTTCTTATAATTATGAGTGTCTGTTGTGTAATGCATCTAAGCATCATTTTCCTTTGGATACAGAAAACTTAATTTTATCAGGTGTCAATGAAGCTGGCTTCATTTTTAGTTATTACCAGCAGAACACCCGGAGTTTTCTCTCTATATACTTTTTGAACCTCTGCAGGATGACCTACCATAAAAAATGTGTGCATTTTGAGTCTCAGCACCAATGCTTTTGTGAAAATGATTGATATAAGTGAGTTCTGTCTCACTTTCTGTCTTTCTCTCGCTCTTTCAGAAGTTCCCACACTGTGACTCTGAGATATGTGGAGAGGAGTATGTGTGTATGAGTTTATGTACAAAAATTAGGTTTGTGTGTTTATCTATATATGACATTTAAGTGTATACTCTTATTAATACTGCCTCAATAGATACATTTACCTTAAAGCTAAATAGCTAAAATAGTCTTTATTCACCTTAGGTCTTCCTGCAATTCTTTTATCACTATTCTGATAATTAAGTTTCCCACATTACTTTTACAGTATTACATTGATACCAAAACATATTCAGGTTCACTAATTGTTCACTAATGTTCACTAATGTTTAAGGTCTAACATTCCATTAATATTGTCTGTCCTTCGTGTTAAAGTTTGACATAACAGTGATAACTAATATTAACTATATATTAGGTGTGCCCATGTCACAAAGATATTCATTTTACACATTATCTTTAAATCCTAGTATACTGTCATTTTGATACCCATTTATTAGTTGAAGAAACCAAGTCTCAAATGTTCAATTATGTGTATAGGAATCACCAGTAGAAACAGAAAAGGCAAAATGGATGATGGTGGAGGGTAATGCATTTTCTGTTACTTTAACATTCAAGCAGGGGTGGGCTGACACCTTGTGAGGAATATCTCCAAAAGGAGTCGATATTCATCACCAGGCCTTTTAAACACCCAAATCTATGCTGATCACCAGGCTTTTTAAACACCCAAATATATCCTCTTTTTGTTGGACCCTACTAAAAAATTGTACCCACTATTTAGAAGATAGTGTTGATGATGGTTAAGGGAGTTACAGAAAGATTTTTCTCCCATCTATTATTAGAAATTTGCACATTGTAGCAAAATGCCTTAATTTATTTTTGATATTGATATTTCAGAGTACCAGTCATAATGTATGTAAGACATGGTATAGCAAACAGATGTTTAATAATCATGACATAGTTTTCTCTATGTCATTTCAGTGAGCCACTGATTTGGCTGATAGGAAGAAACATCATTCAAATATACTTGAGTTAGTAATTTAAATAAGAACTGTATGCATTGCTGATTTAAAAACACATTTTTGATTTAACACAATATTCTTCCTGTTATACTATTAGCAATACGTCAATTCCTGTTTACATCTGGCAGTTTTCTCATTTTGTGTGAAAATGTAATCTTTTATCTAGGGAATGATCCATCCCATATACAGGAAGGATCAAAAGTAATCACAGTTAAAATGAAAAGGGTAAAGCACATCTTTATATAAGTTCAATATTTGAAAAACATGTTCTTGGCATTTTAGGAATAATAAAATAAATGCAAAGAAAATAATACAGAAGCATGAGATCTGGACACTTTCAAAACATCCTTTGCTTTGTCCCTGAAACAGACCAATTCTGCAGCTGCTCATAGAAGGCATCTTAGTGTAGGAAAAAAAAAGCTCACTTTGTCAAAGGAGCATGCATTCACATTTTCAGGGAAGAAAATGTGAAAGTTGAAATGAGTATTTTTCTCAGAAGCAAGAATCAAGAGACAGAATAATAACCAAATGTAAATCATAGCAAATTCAGCACAGTCACATTTATTTGGATACTTGGAAGTCTGAGCTGGTTTGGTAAAGATGAAATCTAGGTGGTGGATTCTCACCTGGCCACTTAGAACTGCAGGGCATGGATATAAAAGAAGACACATGAAAAAAAAAAGACACATTTTGAGAAAAAGCAATAGAATTTATTTACTGTGAATGAGACAAGTGAGAGCTGGGCCAGGGGGAGGGAGAGAGAAAAATTATAGACTAGTCAGTAACAAGATACAGTCTTTCCTATCCCAGATATTGTCTGTGGTTCAGAGACCAGAGTCAAAGGAATCCTGAGAGCAACATGACACCTGGTTCACTCAGCCAGGCAATCTGGGACTGGCTGCATGGAAGAAGGGACCAGTCTGTTGATCAGAGGCAGAGCAATGGAATCCAACACATGGGGAAGAAGACACCAGGTGGCCTACTGAGAAAGGAACCAGAGCACAGGGTATACAGTCAAGCTGACACTGTCTACTAAGAAACCATTCAACATGAGTTCTTGTCCTTTTAAAGTCTTCATGGCTAATCTGTCCTGGGGGTGGGGCCTGCAGCTGTCACCCACCATTCACCCCCTGCCCGTCCCTGCAACCTGTGGTTGCACGCATCATGTAGTAGAGCACACAGGTGACTGGTGGCAGGCTGGGCAACAATGGCTGCAGGTCATCCTAGCCCAGGCTAAAAGGCTGACAGCTGTTAACCAGAGGCAAAGGGAGGTAGGTAGAGGCAAGGGGCTGTGGCTACTATGGCCCCTAATGGACTGGCTTGGAGGTTCTTCTTCAATGGACTCAAGTTTAACACTAGCCAATCTTAAAATTTAGTTTATTTTTTTTCCAAAGGAAAATCCATAATGGTCCCAACTCCTTTAATTAAATATTCTTAAAAATATACCAATCCCCAAGTATGGACTGGCTACACCCTCTGCATTGTTTCTGCACACCCTCAGCACTTACTTTTCATATCCAGTACAGTGGGAGGAGAGATTGGTTTCTTTACATAAGTTTTCTTATTTGCAATAATCAGGGGTGTTTTCTCCTTGGATGGCTCCAAGATTCTTTCCATTGCTGAGGCAATACTCTTTGGCATCCAAGACTCCTTGCCTTCTCCCACAAACCTTATCCATGCCAAGAAATGTGTTAGGCTCTACATTGAACCACATGAAAAAATCACTTTCTCCCTATCACTGCTGCCAAAACTCTTGACTGAATTATTGAAATATTTCCTTTCCTGTTCTATATGTTACAGTCCCAACTCCTTCCTGTCTATTCTCAATGTGAAGACCAGATAATCTTTTCAAAAACCTAAGTTGTATTATCTTACCCCTCACAGGAACTCCCCATACCATGAACACAAAAGACAAACTCCTTTTTAAGACTTGGTCTAAGAAGAATAAGACCATCATCCTCTCCTCCTGTCATCCTACTAAACCATCTTTTATGATTTTCCAATGACCATGCCACTCCAGACACAATGGCCTCATAAAGCCAGTGAAATACACAAAAAATACTTTCATGTTCCATCTGCCTGAGATGAACTTCCAAATTTTATTGGTAGTATTTATTTAAATTGTTAATGTTGAAGCTTCTAAAATGGCTACACAACAGATATGTGTAAATAAAAAATTGGTAAAGAATATAATGGAATTTAAGCCTACAGTAAAACTGAAAACAATACTTCTAAGTTAAGATTCACAGAATTCTTGCTTCAGAAATTCCTGCTGAAAAATAAGTACTTGTAATGGTTATAGTATAAAAAAGGAAAATGAAAAGTAGCTTCTAATCTGACCAAAAAAGAGGCAGAAATCAAAAGTATGAATAATTCTGCAACTGTGCATTTGTCAGGCTCTGACTACAAGGAGAAGGAAGTACTTGAAGCCTGGACTTTAGTCCCTCTGAAAAAATAGGACTGGAAGGGATCCAATAGAATAGACAAGCAAAATCAGGTTCTCTGTTTGAAGCTAAGGATACAGGGTATGTGGTTCACCCCTACAAAACAAAGTAGCTTAAAATATTTCTTCTGAGAAAAATGAAAGTCTAAGATAGTAGCTCTAGAGTGATACTATCCAATACAATGGTCCTTAATCATGGAAAGAAGCTGTCCATTGCAGTCTCATGATAAACAAATGGGCAACAGCATTTTAAATACTACACCATTGGAAATTAAGTTTTAATACCCATGACTAGCTAGTGGTTACATGATTGGACAACACTATTCTAAATATACAATAGGCCAAGAAAGAAGAGAGAATAAACACATAGAATTTGTGAATTGATTAGACTCTGATGACTAGGGAACTACATCTATTCATTCCTGATATCGATACCTCATAAAGTTCAATTCTGTATTGCCTGAATCCAGGGAGGTTACAGAAGCAATTATAACAGCAATACAGAGATAGATGGACATTAAGAGAAATAAGCAGGGAATAGAGAACAAAAAGGTGGGGGTGGGGAGAGAGAGAGAGAATGGAGTAAAAATTAAAATGAGACTTGAGTCAAGTATTGAAAACACATAAAAAAATTAATACTATATTAGTCAGTAAATAAAATTCACCCCAAAAGAAATTAATTATGGAAACTATTCAATAAATATTTTGAAAGTTGTTTAAAGAGCTCAATGAGATAAATATTAACTTTAAAATAAAAGAGCATAAAACAAAGTATACCTCCAAAAACTCTTGAGTCAATTAGAAATCATGCAAATAAAATATATGATATAATTTTAAAACTATGAGATTTGATAAACACAACTGATGCAATTAAAAAACAAATTAATGAATTACATGGATGGTCCTGGAAAAATTATCCCAAAAGAGGGGCAAAAGAATACATCAAATAAAATATGTAGTACAGATGAAGAAGCTGTAAATATGTTTAACAACAATCTTAGAAAAAAATTATAAAAATCAATATTTGATAAATTGTAGCAAAGGATTATTAAGATGGAAAAATAGCTTTCCCATCCAAAAATATGTTACAATCACCAAAATATATAACTTTTAAATAAAATAAACCAATCCACAGCTACATATATTACTGTAAAATTGAAGGACATCAAAACAATGGAAAAAATCTCAAAATCAGGAAAAGGCTGTTACATGGAATATGAAATACTGAATTTATTGTGATGACTACATGGAGAAAGAATGAAATTTAAGGGAAATTTTTAACAAACTATCCGTTTTTTTTTGTGATTTTATTTCATAAAGAGAACTTGCCATCAACTAATTATAAGATAAAACTGAGTGTCGGATACAGAGGTGTTTTGTATATTTTCTAAAATAGATTAAAATTTTCAACACTTCATATTTGCCTACTTTTTGATTGTGTGTTTAGAATAAAATATTTATAAATAAATGTACTTGTTACACAGATATCATATGTAAATGGTTATTAGACTTATAAAAGATAATATTATATAGAAAAATATAGAATGTGCTTGCATGGTGCCTGTTAGTTAAGGGACCAACTCTGAATATAGGCAAAAAAGGTAATTATGGTTCAGGATGAAGACTCATGAGGTTCACACAGTTAAAGAAGATATCCAAGGGGCATTAGCTTTGCACCATCTTATGACTTTAAAATAGAGATACAAAATAAACATTGTGATATTTATAAATAACTATTGCATTTTGGAGACATAATCAAGAAGGGCATGGAAATGTTATATAAAATAATTTTGAATCAAGTAATACTAACTAGGCAATCATCTCAGAGTCTGTTCAAATTTCTGATGTCCCACAAATATGTCATTTTGAGAAGGCATGTTTCTGCTGCCCTGCTATCCATAAGCAGCATCTAGAATCTAGATGCTATGGCTCAAATCCTAAAATAAGCCAGCTTGCTAAGTTCTGAGATAAACTGCTATTTATCAAAAAAAAATAAATGAAAATAAGTGGAATCGGTTCTCCAGGTGTTCAAGTGGCAGGCTAGAGGGACAGGTGCAGGGTGTCTCTGTGACTGCATTCCTGTATGTAGAAATCCAAAGGATCCAAAATTCTAAATATAAATCTGGTCTTTTAGGTCACTATTAAGGCAGGAAGATTGATATGTTATGCAATAGCTTTTATATTGAAAAAATAACTTTCAAGTATTTCATATATGGTTGACTTCTATGATTGTACTAGACTGGTCCCTTAAAATATTAGGGACAAAACTAGACTCTAGCTCCCTATAAATGGTGGTTCAAGTATTAACTGGCATCTAATTCTAGGAAAGTTAATTGGAATTTCATAGGCAAGCTAGAAACCCAGTCATGCAAATGACAAAATAAGAAATGCTTCAATGTCAGATAGATGACTTGGATAAATTTTTCTGCTGGGCAGTGCTTGCCTTTCCTTCTGTTTGTCTTTAATGTAGATGGTTGAGATAGATTATATCCAAGTTTGCTTTGTTCTACTGTGGGTAACAAATCAACATGATGTACCCTCCTCAGCAGCATTGATCAGTTCTTTCTGAGAACAAAGTTAGGTGGTTTTAAACTTGGGAGAAAACAATAACAGAACCTCCAGTTCAAATTGGAGGTGGAGATGAAAGTGGTGGCAGAGGGAGAATAGGTCAGCTGGAGAAGATACACCTGCTCACTTAATATTCCAGTGGTCTCACACGTGAGTTTGCATCAGAATCTTTGGGAACTTGTTAAACAGAATGCTGGGCACAAATCTCCAGGAGCCTCTGATTCAAAGCAAGGTCCAAGAACAAGTAGTGTCAGCACTGTGTGGTAGGGAATGCAGGCTCTTGGCTCAGTTCTTATAATCAGACTCAAAATTTCAACAATATCCCAGGTAATTCACATGCAGAAAGCCTGAGAAGCACTTGCCCAAAGGACTTGTCATATACTGATTAATCATGAAATTCAAATACCATTGAACTTGCCTTGGCCTTCCCTTTACTGCAGTTTTCCCCTCTATGTGGATTATGGTTTCCTCTAGTCTTATTTCTACAAAAAATGAAACTCATCCGCATTTGATTTTCAGGATTTTCTGTTCAATGATTGCTACCCTTACTTATTAATACTACCATCAGTGTAGTCTTATATTATTTCTATCATTAAGTGATGTGGGTGAGATGTGTACAAGTATCTACATGTGACAAATCTGCCTTCCTGACATAATAATTTGAACATGTTCTTTAATAACGAACATTTATTTTTTTAAAAAATATTTTTATTTATGCATAAAAGAGCAGGGTTACAGGCGAGAGGCATGGGAGGTGAGAGGATTCACCAGACAGAGCGGGAGCAGAACAGGCAGATCTACTGAAATACACTGCTGAGGGGAGCAGCGGGCTAAGCAGGAAGAGTTCTGCCTCACCAAGTGGGTCCCCTCCCTGGCCGGGGATCGAACTCCCGCTGCGCCACCAGGGAGGTCCATGGCAAACATTTTAATCAAGTATATAGTTGGATTGAGAGATGAATGAAGTCTAAAATGCCAATATTTAAAAGTATTTTGATAAAAGATCCTTTATGAATGAAAATTAAGGCATAAACACGTTAAAAAATATGGAATAAATATGCAAAGCTTTGGAAAATGAGGGTTGTCAATAGCTTGGAAGTGGTCAAATATTTCAGAGATGAAAACACAACTGAATAAATAAAACTAGGTATGTTGTAATATAAAACTGCAAAGATTTATTACAAAGTTCTCTCTAAAATTGGCAAAATAATTTTCTTCTTTGGTAGCATTATTAGACTAACAAACTAGAAGAATGACATAGAATGATTATTTTTAGCAAGACAAAGGATGTCCTTGTGCATATGATACAGTCTGGATTTATAGGTTTATAGTTAGTATAAACATCATCTGTACCTTATAAATGCTGACAAATTCTAAGTTGGACAGAAGCCTTGGGCATCACACTCTAGGTTTTGTCCTTGCGACTGTTCTTCTGACATTTATACGAGTAATTGGTATAAAAACCAGGATGATGTGTGTGGGTTTTTTGGGGGAAAATCAGAGATGACATGAAAGCAAGTTGTGAACAGAACTAAGATGATGCATGATATACTAGTCAGGTTCAAACATACCCTCAGAAGTACAGTCTGAAAGGAAAAGATCGAAGCTGAAATTTCATAAAGCATATTATATTCATTATACTTGGTTATACAAAGGTAGGATACAGTATTCTCTTTAGGCAGAATTTTATATAAACAAAATCTTGAGGTTCACTTAATGGCATGGCATAAATCATAGGAATTTTAGAACAATTTTTAGAAGCCACTTCTGTTGGTATTAAGATAAATTTGTTTTTCTAGTTAATAAATGTAGGTGAATAAACTCATTGTGAATCGATTAACAAGGTATTAGAGAAATCTGATATTCAGAGCAAAAAAAAGGTCTCTTGCAGTTCCAATTTCCTTAGGATGCCTCAGTGTGATAAATGTGTATTTTTCACCAGAACAATTAGACATTGTCCAGAGAGCATTCTTATTTAGGTAACTAGAACAATTACCTCAGTCCAAAAACTTGAGAATTTCTTAAGTAATATATTGATATGAAATTAAAAATAAAGCCTTATAACAGTGTCCACTAAAGGAGCTGAATATGAATGCTTGTCAAAAAGCACTTCCTTGATTATTGCTCAGGACTGACAGGACTCAAAACACATGATCGCCAATGCAGACAGAATTAAAAAGGTTTGGATAAAATCCACCTGAAGTGATCTGGGGGAATATTAGTTCCTTAGATGTGTTAGTGACACACATACCAGGTCAAAGACGATAAGTTGGAGGGGGGAACCTGGGTCAAAAAAGATGAAACAACTATTTTTTTTTGCAGTTATTCATGTGTACTATGAATATCTTAGGAGAATATGAAATATATCCTGTAGCTTATGTCACCATGAAGTCCCTCTTAAAAATACCTTGTGCAAAACCTAATCTGAAAGACAACCTTCCCTTCTATGTTTATAGCAGCACTATTTACAATAGTCAAGATATGAAAACAACCTAATTTGGCCAGAATAGATGAGTGCATCAAGAAGATGTGGTATTTATACACAGTAGAATACTACTCGGTGATCAAGAAGAGATAAACTCATGCCATTTTTGGCAACATGGAAGGGATTATTCTAATAGAAGTGATCAAGAAGCAGAAAGACATATACTGGATGATATCACATACACGTGGAAAAAAAGCTAATACGAATCTTCAGTTGTTTTCTGCGAAAGTTTTCAAACTTATTATCTGTAAATTGGAATGAACTCAGTGGAAATACATGCTGTGAGATGATATTTTAACACACTCAGGATAGTTATACTATTGGCTATGCAAATATAAACAAATAACAGCAACAATACTCTTATTACTAAAAAAAATCGACTATACTTAAGACTGGTATATATTCCTTGTATGTATAGCTTGCTTTTAAGTTTGCTCACTATCCATCACATCTGAACTATTTTAAAAACAATCAATTGTGCTTATAACTGGTGCTCCTTGTTTGATCGTAGTATTCTAGTCATAAATTCTTGAACTGATATTGAAGCTTTTGATCTTTAGGTTGCTTCTGATCTAGAATATGTAGCTACACTCTTGGGATCTAAAGAGGACTCAAGTACAACCACATACTTCTAATCAAAGCTATAGTGTGATTTTTGTGTTGTGAATTTGGTTCAAGTTTAAAGTTAAGGAAGAAGATAATCCCAAATAGTTATTTTATAGTCATTAACCTTACTACCAACTTACTACCTTGCAAACGACTGAATATTCGTGGGTAAGAAGAACCTGCTAGGATGGAATTCAGTGAGCCACCAATGATATTATATTGTTGGTAAATGACTCATACTATCCTGCTTTCTAGTGAGTGGTTAATAACTGTTTATAGTACTGATTAAAGTATAATCAACTGATAGAATTGTCATGTCTTCTCTTTTTAAGAGTTTACAAAATAGGGCGCACCCTGGTGGTGCAGTTGGTTAAGCACTGCACTATGAGCAAACCATATACCACTGCAGCCGGAATTTGATCCCTGCCCATGGCCAGTGCAGCAGACCTCTCCTGCCTAGCCTGCTGCTCCCCTCAGCAGTGTATTTCAGTCAAATCTGCCTGTTCTGTTCCCCACTCTGTCTCTGGTGGATCCTCTCACCCCGTACTTCTGGCCTGTACCCCAGTTCTTATGTGAATAAAATCAATAAATATATTTTTTAAAAGTTTACAAAATAGGGCCTCTCTGGTGGCACAGGAGTTAAGTCTCAGCTCTATCAAGCTATCCACAGGCACTGCAGTTTGGGTTAGATCCTGGCCCAGAGAGCTAACCCACACGGCATGACAGATCTCTCCTGTCTTACCCCTGATTCCCCTTAGCAATTTATTTCAGTGGATCTGCCTGTTCTGTTCCCCACTTTGGCTGATCCTTTTATCCCCCACACCTCTAGACTACATGGAGGTGCTAGCCTGAACTACAAGATAATACTGGCCCCCCCAGTTTTTATATGCATACATAAATAAAAATAAATCTTAAAAAAAGTGTTTATGGGGCCTCCCTGGTGGCTCAGAGAGTTGAATACCACACTGAAGCATGCCCAGCCCAGCAGCGTGGGTTCGCTCCCTGGCCAGGAAGGGGACTCACATGGTGCAGCAGAACTCCCCTGCCTCATCCGCTGCTCCCCTCAGCACTGTGTTTTGGTCGATCTGCCTGTTCTACTCCCCACTCTGTCTACGGTGAATCCTCTCACGTCCCATGCCTCTGGTCTGTGCCCCAGCTCTTGTATGCATAGATAGATCTTTTGGGGGGAAAAAAAGTGTTTATGAAGTTCTTTAATATTTAAATATAATTTAATATAATGTAGTCTTTCCTGCATCATCTTTTTGATTTACATTAAATTTAATTGACTCTAAGAAATCTCCCATTTTTATTTTTCCCATAGTACAAATAAGGAAGTTGAAGCTTCTAAGGCAACATGACCATGATTCCTCATTTTGTAAATAGAATTACTTTGTCTTGAGATTCTTCAGTGTCTGAAGCCACTACTTGTTCAGATAGGTCTTCAATACACTGATAATTTGCATTAGCCGAGCATTTATTTATTTTTTTGATTACACTCTCTGTATTTCCTCTAGACAGGTTAGAGCTACCATTCAGTACACAGGATGTTGAAACAAAGAACACAGAAGAAAATGCTTAAAAAAAAGAACAAAGACTTTCTGCTTACATATGGCTTATAAAGAACTTTTATGACAAAACAGATGGTTTATAAAAAAGAAATGATTCTCAAACCCAGCTGACAGTATATTAATTAGATGATCAGAAGGCACCTACCAAAAGTGATCTGATTGTATACCAACATTTATAAAACATCACGCTTGCCTCCACTTCCCAACAGTCTCTGTCAAAACCTAACTACGTTTTTTTTTAAAGATTGAGGCTGTTTTATCTTAAAAAAAAAAAAAAAAAAAAAAAGCCATGCCCTATTTCCACCTCAGACTATCTGAGACATCTTCCCTTATGGGGAAAAATGGAAAATATTGGCTCATCAAAGTGATGCGTTAATAATCTTGGCAATAGTTCAGTTCAGTAAAGGTGCTTCTCCAAACTTCCACATCAGACTCTTTTTCATATATCTAAACTTCCTGGAGTGACATGTCTTATATGATTTTCAAGCTGGTTTTCTCGATAGAAACTTCCAATGTATTTCTCAGTCTACAATATAACCTAGATGAATCAATTTTAGTGTGTGATCTAACTTGGGGATTTGATCGAAATGATTTTCACTTGCAATGTCTGTCAAGTGTTGAAAGCAGGTTCACATACATTGTTGCCAGCTGGGTCTCCACAGGTGAAATACCATATCTCTAATAGCACTTATCCTTCTGCACTACTTGATGAAGGACAAAGCATGACAATAGTATCATGCTTCACCATGTTTACCTGTCTCCTATATTATCCTTTTGTATTGAAAGCAATGCACAGACCAAACTATGCATTTGTAATGAATTAATATCACACATGCCTTATAATTAATATATAGTCCATATGCACACACACCTAAAAATGTACACAAAATATTTAAATAGCAAATGTTTGTATAGTATTTTGTACCATTGTAAAATAATACAGACATTGTCTTCTTATGGGACCATGGATAATGGGGAGAAAGCATATATAAAGCATTAAATTAAATACAAATGAATAAATTAGGTGAACAGATAAACTCTGGAAACTACTGTAGGGGCATTGGGCCAAGGCCATTAGAAATAGATGCCGTTTCACTGATGGTGGGAAATCCATGGGGACCCCCAATTGATGTCAAATAAATATAAATAAATAAAAAGAGGATGAAAAATAGATGTGGTATGCTAGGTTAATTATAGATGAAGCACAGATTCAAAATCAAACAAACAATCCCAGAAATTGTCCAAGGTGTTAGGAGGAAGGGGTAATGAATTATGCATGTATGCGGAGGCAATCTGTAGTAAAAGTACAAGAATAAGATGATCTTTGACTACATTAGGCTGAGAAAAGCCTTAAGGCAATTTGAACAAGAAGGTTCCTAGTCGTTACAGTTAATAATTCAATTCTTTACTAATCCTTTTTTCCTCCTTTCTTCAACTTCATCCCTTCTTTTCTTTCAAAAGCATTTAAAAGCAAAGATGAATAATGGGAACTTGCCTGGGACAGACACCCAATCACTTCAGATTTAATGCAAGTTTATTTTAATGACATTTCAGGACTTTACTATGAAGTACTTCACAAATCCACTCCTATGGTTAAAATTCCAAGTACGTGATCCATAGACAGAAATGTCTATGGACCACATTTCACTTCTTTTTTTAATTATATAATGCAACTGTGATATAATGAAAACAATATAAATCTTCAAGTCAGAGAAGTCTGAAAACTTTGTGACTTTGGAACAACTTGTTTTGTGCTATTATGAATTGTAATAAAAATTGCTTACTATTAACCAGGTATTTTATGCACATTCTCACTTATTCCTGATAACCATCCTATGTGTTATTTATATTATCCCTTATTTATTATTTATATTATCCCCATTTTACATTTGAAGACACTGAGACTCTTAGAGTTTAGTAGTTGTTTAGAAACCAAGACAAGAATGAGGTGAAGCTAGGAAGTTAGGACATGAATCTGAGTCTGTCTGATGCCAAAACCCATTTTCTTCATCTCTACACTGTGTCTATACAAAGCAATTTATATAATAGAGCTTACGTAGGAAAGAAAATGCTATTTCCACCCACATTTCTACACTTTTAAAATTATAGTTTTGCAATTGTGAATTTTTTCTCATGGTGTTATTTAATTTTCCTTGATTTTAAAAGCATATGCAACTTTTAAACATCTCTGTATAGATTCCCAGATGTGATATTTAATTCATCTCGGGTAACCTTCATGTTTCCTTAAGCACCCCCCTCTCACACCAACCACTTTCACAATACAATTACTGTTTTTTGTTTTGTTTTTTTTTTACAAGAGTAAACCAGCAGTTCACATCCCTGGAACTAACTTTATCTTTGTGTTGTGAACATTATACATAAAGCAATGTTTCCAAAGTCAAAAAAAGAAGTTCAGTTGTATTATATTCTATACATTTTTTAGTTCTTTTTGTTTGTATGCTATATTATAAGTAGGAAAACATCTAAGTGGAGGTATTTTAAAAAGTTACTGAGGTTTAGTTCAGTGTAGCTGAAAAATTGGTTCTTGATTAACTTGGCCGCTCACAATGTCAGATGGATTTTCCTTGCCAGTGCTGTGCCTCTCATAAGACAGGGCAGGCGTACTTCACCTACAACCCACTCAGCACCAGGCTGTCACAGCCTTGCAAAATTACACATTGATTCAAAAAGGGAGATACTGATGGTTCCCTGGAACTAGGCCAATTACAAAGTGACTCATTACTAATGACTCTGAAATCAAATCTGAAGTTCACTTTTCTTTCCTTCCCTCCCCCTAAACACCAAGGGTTCCCTCTTATCTATTCCCTATGTTTTCCCATAGACATGGGACAAAAACCAATTTAAGAATCATTAAAGTCCTGTGGCAAGTGACAATATTCCACTTGTTATAGAAGTGCCCATACATTCTATAGTTTATTAGTAATCTTTTCATTCATTCTGAGTATTTTGGATAACATGTTAATGTAAAATTAGGGGGCTGTTTGATTATATCTCTTTGCTCTGGTAGTGGAAATTGAGCATGCATGATTCTTCCTTTTCTGAAGAGGGAGAGTTCACGAATGAACTTCGTAGGGGTCACAACCAGATGGCTACTGCCTGGATTGTCTAGATGAGAATGAGATCACCTTGGGAACACAATTTCTCTTAGTTTTATATACAGCTCTTTGATTTGACAGCCTTTCCAACTACAGTTCCCTGAAGTAGGCTTTGGCTAAATTTTCTGGACTTTCATAACATGGTCTCCAACATCATCATCTAACAGCAATCAAATATTAAAATTGTGTTAATACTATCATTTGAAATCAACAAAAAAAAAGTAGTCCATTAGAAGCATATGCTTCTAGGTATCATGAAAATTATATAAATTTATATGAGGCTCAAAATATGGAGTAGCTTTTATTTTCTCACTTAATCTACATTTACTAAGTATTTCTTATGTATCAGCTCCTGATATTCAGACCTTTAAAAGTTTCAACCTAGAAGAGGGACATGAAAACAAACAAACAAGCAAAATAAGATATGCTGATGGGACTACTTACATATAAAAATACAGTGGAGAAAAGTCCATCATAGAAAAAATCAAGTATAATGTGCTTTAATTTCTAATGTGTCAACAGTCAAATTGGATTAAGTATGTGTTCTCAATTTGAATGGAAAATAGTAAATTTTGCTAAGACATAGCCAAGTCTATCTGCTTCCTAGTTTTCTCTGGGTCAAAGTTGGACACTTTCCTCTGTACATTCTCTCAAAACTCCAGACCTTTTGCTTGGCTTTTGGAAGTGTTTCCTGCAGTTGACTGAAAATGCTAATAAGGTGTCTGCCTCTTCCCTCACTGCCAGCACCCCAAATCATGCCTTTTACTTAAGAGTCTCAGAAAATGCCAACTAAATATTAGAAAAAAAATGCATCTCTTTAGCCTGAGTTTGGTTAGCTCTATGGACACTGAGAATCATAAAAATGGAAGTTAATTTTGTCCCTAAATGTCTTTTCTCTGTGCTTTTTATTCCTTCTGGGTTTTTTTCCCTTCCCTTATACTCTTTCCTAATTTACCTAATTACCTCTCAGTTTAAATCATTCTAAGTAATCATGAATTACAAGGTCAGATGATGTAATCCTTTAATTATACACACGAATATTCTTATTATAAACTCTCCAATGTCTCCTCTTTGCATAATGGGGACATTTCTGCCGCTGTGATGGTGACTGGGGCAAATATTTCAGTTAAGCAGTAAAACTGCACGTATTAGAGGACCACTAGTTCTGGCCATACTTCTGCAGAGCTATTCTGTTTAAAAAAAGTAACAATAACATTGCATGGAAATTCTGGGGGAATATCTCAAATGTTGGTGTGTCTATTTTTAGCAAAGAGAAGTGATTCTCCATTCTGTCTGAGAATGCCTGCACTTGGGAGCAACAAATAATGGATGTGAGCAATGTGGTGTCAGCACATGAGGTGGGAGCTGATGATCTAATGCAAACAGACAACTGTCAAGGTGATTCAGTACAGTTTCTCATCTTGGACCACAGATGGAGGTGCTGACTCAAAGGCTCTGGAGGAAGCTTATAGGCAAAGGCTTTAAGGGAAAGTCTCCTTCCATTTATTGTACAATGCAGCACTTCAAAGCTACCTAAGTGGAGTTGTAGTTTCCTAAATAAAATAAAATGGCAGCCAAATGATACAGAAAGAATAAGAAAATATCTACTTTGGGAAACTTAAGAAAATAATTAGTAAAGACCATAGTTTCAGTATTTTCCTCACTAGTAAGACAAGCACCATCATAGTAGAAAATTTGGAATATAAATAGAAAGAAAAATAGAAAAAATCTATTTTGCAATTATTACTAAAATTTATAGAAATTTTAACAAGTTCTTTGTCATAGATTCTTTAAAATATATATTAACATTTATCTGTATGATAGATCATTTTAGATTAGATTGTTCATCAGCAGACAGGATTTGGATTTGAAATTCAGTGAGCTTATGGAGGGGGGTACATAGGGTATGTAGGGACTGCTTTATTTTTAAGTTTTTTTAATCATAATTTGTGTTCTCAGGAATTCTGTCTCCAGTAGACTATAGAAAACAGATTTAGATAAGAAGAGGGAGAAGAAAAATGGATGTGAGAGAAGGGTGGTGAGGAGAACAGGGAGGGGAAACAAGTAAAGAGAAATGATAGAAATGGCAAGGGCTATCAGGGAGATAATGACACTGAAAGACTGTAATGGGGATTTAAGACATGAGCTTCTGCTTACTGCTTTTGACATAATTTTCACATGATAAAAGAAAGAAAATAGAGGAAATATAAAAATATGGCAGACAATACATTACTTAAGGTAAAGTGAGAAATTTGTGTTTCAGATGATAAAAACATTCCAAGTGTATAATGAGTTTGGAAGAACAGAAGACCAGGATATTAATGTGGTAAGATGGAACGTTATCAATGTATCATTTTAGCACATGTTGTAAGTATTCAAGTTTTATTACCAATGAAAGTTTTGTTTGGTTTATATATGACAGAATAAATGGAACTGTGACTTCAGATTTATGATATATAATTAATGCTTTCTTTGGTAATTTTGATAGTAACATATTTGCTTTCTAAAAAATATTTTTTTTTAATATGGTGACAATCTGCAAACTAGACCTACTTCTCTATCTGCATGTAAAATAAGTTCCCCATTTATGATGCTCGTATCATGGGGGAGTAATGGAGGGGTAATCCTTATCCAATCTGTCAGAGAAAGAGTAGTTATCAATTGCTTCTGAAGTTAGATTCCTTAATGTTACTGTAAAATGAAAAATAAAAATGTAGTCGATAATAATTTAAAGAAAAACGGGGGCCTCCCTGGTGGCACAGAGGGTTGAGCGTCGCACTGTGAAGCAACACAGCAGAGAGAGATTGATCCCTGGCCAGGGAGGGGACCCATATGGCAAGGAGAACTTCTCCTGCCTCGCCCACTGCTCCACTCAGCAGTGTATTTCGGTAGATCTGTTCTGCACCCGACTCTGTCTCTGATGAATCCTCTCACCTCCTGCGCCTCTGGCCTGTACCCCAACTCTTGTATGCATAAAGAAATAAATCTTTTTTTAAAAAATTTATTTACTTATTTATGCATACAAGCACTGGGGTACAGGCCAGAGGTGTGGGAAGGTGAGAGAATCCACCAGACAGAGCAGGGGGCAGAACAGGCAGACTGACCGAAACACACTGCTGAGGGGAGCAGCGGGCCAAGCAGGAGAGGTCTGCTGAGCCATGTGGGTCACCTCCCCAGCCCGCAGCAGGGATCGAACTCGTGCTGCAGTGGCTGTGGTTTGCTTCATAGTGCGTTACTTAACCCACTGCGCCACCAGGGAGGGCCCAAGAAATAAATATTAAAAAAAAAAAAGACCGCTCAAGTGAAATCTAAATATTCTCTAAGTCAAACTTGTCTTTTCCTATACATAATTTCTTCTGGACCACTGTAAAGCTGAAGTTTTCTGTCAACATTATGGTAAGTTATGCCTATCTGTACATAATTGAGTTATGAAGATGAAAAACAATCCATGAGTCAAAATCCTGCTTTGTGGACTTACTGAGACAACAAGAAAATGATTGGTCATCATGAAGTAGTTTTTAAAAAGACTACCTCTTGGGTTTCAAATATTCACCTTCGATTACCCCTGTGTGGCAATGTGTCATGGCAAAATGTTGGCAGGAAACGATGAAGAGACATTAAGTAAAATATATAAGCCTTCTACAGTGTTAAAAACCCTGGTAGAGCTGTCAAGTGCTCACTCCTGTTTGACTTTTCTCTTTTTCTTCACTTATTTTAACTCCCCTTCCAAGTAAGACAGACCAATGTTCTAGCCAATGAAATGTGACTGGAATTGACAGTTGAGCCAATAAAAAGCTTGTGTAAGACCTACCAATATTCTTCTCTTCCAAAGCTGCCCTGAAATGTCATTCAACGTATATCAATGCATATCATAAATGTTAATTATATTAGGCTGATAGTGGGAGGGTTTTGTTATTGAAGCATATCCTATCCTGATTACTACAGGTGCTCCACTAATGTGTTGGTAGTGATTCCTGAGCATCTGGTGGACTGTCATAATTACTGACAGTAGTTCTAATACCAATTGAGTTTTTTAAATATTCCAAATGGGATCAAACCTTTATGTATCGATTAATGGAAACCAATTCAAGTTTATCCTGCTGTGGTATACACAAACCAGGGGAATGAGTCCTTGATTGACCAAGTTATAATTATTTTATAAACATACATTATAATCATTACAGCAGTATTCACATTATGCTTCCTTCTCAGTTATCATTTAGGATTACATTAAACCCTCACATAATATCTTTGATAGGTTCTTGGAGCTATAACTTTATGTGAATAGACGTAATGAAAACTAGTTTACCACAGGCTAATTGACATAAACCAGAGTTATGTTCCTAAGACATATTTCTAGCCACAAAAACATTCCCCACATTTTAAGATTGATTGAAGAAAAGCACCCAAGTAATACTAAACAATAATTTGTATTCACTCGCTCATTCATTTTCTAACCTGTTTATTCCAGTTCAAGGCATAAAGTGACCAGAACCTTTCCTGGCAGCTCAGGGTGCAAGGTGAAAACCAGCCCTGGACAGGATGAAATTCCATTGCAGAACACATATACAGCATGCCCACACTCATTCATATTGGGAGAATTAGACATCCCAACAAACCTAAAGTGCACATCTTTGGGATGTGAAGGACTTCCTGGAGAAAACCTGTACAGACATAAGAAGAACATGTATACTCCAGACAGTGTAGCCTACTAGGAACCTCTTCCCCTTATGTTATAATGATATGACTTTTGAAGGTAACAATGTAATTTCAGCACCTGCTGTAGTTGAATAATTTAATTGTAATTCCTTTAATCTTTATCCTCCCAAAGAAACAAATTGCCAACCTTTGTTCATTTTTGATAATTTTTAGGTATCACCTAATGTTTTATTTTCAAAAATATAGCATTTACTTTATCAAAGCAGATTCAATTACTTCTTATCATAAACATTCTCTCAGCTAACAGGAGAACTGAGGGGTTTTTAGAACATCAGAGATTCAGACACACAAATTAGAGTGTTATATTTAGAATGTTTTTACTTTTCCTATGTGAAAGTTATTTGTGGCTTTTTAAGCTTAAATGACTTCAAAGTATACTGGGAGCCAAAATCAATCCATAATATTCAACAATAAAAAGTGTATGGAAATTACATCTAAAATTATTAAGGCTGTGTTTTCATTTCTCACTAAAAAAGACTTATAGATTAGATTAGTTCTAGATGAATGTCATTCTAAATCACTTGATTTATAAACCTGTTACTTAATAAAATTCTAATTTCTATGCAGAAATTTGTTTATTTCTTAGGAAATAAATATTACTATGAATCAGGAAACTGAAATTAGTTCATTAATTGGAAGTGTTCAGTAAATCCTTTCTAAATGAATGACCAACAACCACAGAAGTAATTTTTCTGTAAATAATTTTGGCCCTCAGGATCTTCAAATATATTTCTTAACCCACAAAATCTTTAAGGCTCATTAAAGTAAACTCCAGTAGAAGTCATCAATTAAATACTATCCAGTCTGATTATACCACTAACCCTCAGGATTTTCTAGGACAGAAAATTGCAGAGATTTTCTATTCAAAGTATTTTGACATATTGATTAACTACCTATTACCTACGAGACACCATGAAGAATTTTAAGGAGAATATGGATAAATTTAAACTTCACTTGGTTTCGAGTCTAGGTGACAAGTTAGACATTTAATTACATAAATATAATAAGTTTCAGGAGATGCTATAATACATAACATCAAGGACACTGGATTTACATGTGGAATAGTGAATAATTATGCCTGGGGAGAGAAATAATGTTACATTTTATTTGTGTTTAAAATATTGTGTTGGAGTCCACTGGTGCACTTAAAATGTAGAATGAGGGAAGATAACACCTAGGAAAGGGATGAAGTGGAGGATGTGTTTGCATGGTGAGCTAAGTGACTCCTGTGTTGCTGAGTGTGGCTGTAATTTGAGGTGAGAGCAGGGGAAAAAATGGCTGAAAAAAAATCAACTACAAAAAAAAAAAAAATCAACTACATTGTACCTTACAGAGTTGAAAATAGAAAAATAAGTAATTTAAAATTTAGATGACACACTGGGAACTCATGCAAATATCCAGAGTAGGAGAATAAACATGATCAGATTTGGGAAGGTAACTATGATTGGGATGGTTGAGGGAGCAAGTTCTAGATATCCAGATCTTCCCCCTAGACCCATTTTAATCCTAATGTGGATCCTATTCCTCCCTCTAACCCCTGCTGCCTGAAATTACTCTTCTATCTATGAGTGCACCCCTCCACACACATCCACATGTACACACCAACCAACCCAGCCTAATCCTATGTTCTTATATTTGCTCTGAAACAAGTCCCCTGCCTGCAATGGCCGCCTCTATCTTTCTAAATCAAGGCCATTATCATGACTTAGTCTGATTTCCCTTCAGATAAAACAACTACAAATAAACAAAAATCAAACCACCAAATTCACAGCAATGCAGCAAAGTAACAGATTTATATATAAATAACTTAAATCTGATAATCTTGAAGCATATAGAAGAGCTATATCAGAATTATTAAAATGATTTGCTCTGTTCTTGATGGTCCAGGAAACAAAGGACAATTACAAGCAAGAACACAGTGACATGGGAATGTTAATCGGGCTCAAGGAGCAGCTGCAAATAAGTCTCTTCCTGCCTTGTAGAGAAAAATATAAAAGCTGACAGTCAAATGGCTGCCTGCTGAGTAAAAGCATAGAGTTTGGTAAGACTCAATGTGAACCAGGGCAAAGTACATTTTGAAGCCCATTAAGCCTCAGGAAGACTATAAATAAGAAAGTCTTAAGATGAGTCCAAAGTGGTTAATGAGGCCAAATGTCTCGATTGACCTAAGATGGCTGCTCCAAAGGGCATGATGGCTTACTTACTGCGAATGAAAGCTTGTCAGCGGGAAGGCTAAATTGATTCTACCTGTGTTTCTTTAACATGAAGTCATCAGGACGCAAGTGTTTGGTTCTCTGGGAATCCAAGAATATGCCTCATGCTCCATCACCCGTTATTCACTAACATTTACCTCTTCCACTCAGGTTCACTGATTATTTTTTTCAGGACCAATTTATTTTTTTCAGATACCCAGAACATATCTGCTCTGATCAGACTTCAGGAATTTTGCAAAACTGCATTTAAAGGGTATATTATTCTGAGGAAAATCAATTAAAAAAAAAAGAAAGATAAACAAAGGGCTGGTAGAACTCCAACACAGGTATTTTGAATTCTGAATTGACTACATTGAGTCAAATATAACTAGCATCTCTAATTACCATAAGAATAGTTGAAGCTTTTGGAAAAGTCTCATGCTAAAACTATGTTTCATATGTTAAATTCTCTATTATTTACTTTTTACATGAACCTATGTAGTAGTCAACAAAATTTCTCATGTTACATGCAATTGGAAATAGTGGTATAATAGAAGTAGATGCCTGAGAAGGTTGTTGTAAAGGTTAGATGAAACATATATCTGATAGGGTCATGTCTCACTGAATTAGTTAATATCAATCAAGTTTTTTGAAAATTTGATCATATTTATTTTCCAGACATAGCAGTATAGATGTTGGCCTTCAGAAACATCAGTTTGGGCAAGAACACAGACATGCACTAGCATGTACGGAGAGTTGTGACATTGATAGAAACATATTCAGTGCAAAGTAGCATTACAAAGGAGGGCTGCTTAGACGAGGGTGAAACAAAGTAAGACATTTATTAAATGCTTTGAAGGTTACCTGCTGGAGGCATTCATATCATAAGTATTAAGTCGGGTGGTATAATCATTAATAGAGAGGAGAGGAACAACAACACATCACTGGAAGTTGTTTGAGTTAGCACTTGGTCAGCGATTACCATGTGATGAGCAGAAGTGTATTGAGCACATGTACAAAGTAGTATCTCATTTGTGATGTATACTAAGCTATGGAGCTGAAACAGTCTGCAGGTGGTGGTAAGTCCTGGATATCATAAAAAAGAGACAGAATTCATCTGCAGGACATGGAAGAAGGTTATCAAAACTTTTTAAGAAGGCAAAGTAGAAGAAATATTCCTATGGACGGAGTGCTATACAGAAGAGAGAATGTTCAGAACTAAGTAGTAAAGAGCCTGAACTATATGGGAAGTGATGATCAGTCAATAAGGACATTTTTCCCCTCCCTCTTTGGACATCTCTGTATCACAAGTTCCCAAAGTCCTGGTCAGGTTCCAAATCAAGAGAACCTACTTTCTTTGTTTTACTGAAGGCTGAGTTTGAACTCAATGTGAAGCAAAGGAGCCATTTTCTTTCAATTCCTTTCCTTCTTTTCTACTATAATGTGCTTTCTAAAATTTATTCATCCCAGAGTGCACTTACACAGAGCATCTGCTTCATCACTATTTTATAATTTTTTTCTTGTTTTAAAATTGCATGAGCCACTGAGAAGCAGAAATAATGGGTAGGGAAAATAGTAGGGCTCTTGTTAGATGAGGATGTGGTTAACATTTGAGGGGGCCTCTTATTCAGTATTCTATACAATCTTGCCCATTTAGCTCACTTATTTTACATATTTATCTTACAATATTAAAAATTAAAACCTTCTAATTTTTTGGAAGACTTCTTCCCTATTCTCATATTCATTTGCCCAAATTTACTGCCATCAATCAAGTCATTATTGTAAATGTTCTAAAATCTAATTTACTTATTACACAAATCAGAGGGCTTCAGAATTTGCCAAAAAAAAATATTTCCTTGATTCACCCTAAAATTTTAATACAATTTTTTTAACACTTTGCTATAACTTTGCTATATATTTTTTCATTTGCCTCCTTCTTCTGTTCCATGCAACATATAGGTTTGATCACAGTTCCTCTATAAAATATCTTTTCTCTCAAATTTCTCCAGAACTTATATTAAGACCAGTGTCTTTCTTCACTAATTACTTAGAAGATGCATATGGAATATATTAAAAAACGTTAGTAACCTTTTCTTAGATTGTGTCAAACATAATGGAAGTAAATTATCAAAGTTAGAGATGAAAACAGTAACATCGGCCAAGTCTTATTGTTTCCTCTGCACCATCAGTACAAACTGATTATTGTATTCATTTAGAGCTCAGTCTTTAAATTTGGTTAAAATGGGAATGGAAGATAAGATAAAGATTTATTGATTTATGGTTACAATAGCTGGGGTACAGACCAGAGTCATGGGAGGTGAGAGAATTCACCAGACAAAATGGGGAGCAGAACAGGCAGACTGACTGGAGTACAATGCTAAGGGCAGCAGTGGGCAAGGCAGGAGAGGTCTGCTACGCCATGTGGTTCCCTCCAGGGCTGACAGAAGGGATAGAACTTGTGCTGCAGTGGCTGTGGTTTGCTTCATAGTGCATTGCTTAACCTGCTTGCTTAACCCACTGAGACACCAGGGAGGCCCGGAAGATAAGTTTTTTATTTAAACATATATCCACCTTTTTCTTTCAAAAGGAAATATAAAAATAATATGATTATATCAATAGAGAGAAAGCATTTGATGAGATGTGGCATTAAGATCCATTTTTGATTAAAAATCTTCAGTAAGGGCCTTCTTGGTGGTACAGTAAGAAGAAAACCACAGTCACTGTAGCATGAGTATGATCCCAGCCCCTGGTCAGGGATGGGACCCACATGGTGCAGCAGACCTTTCCTGTCGCACCCGCTGCTCCCCTCAGCAGTGTATTACAGTCGGTCAGCCTGTTCTGGTCCCCACTCAGTCTGTGGTGAATCCTCTAAACCCCCTGGGCCCCTGGCCTGTACTCTAGTCCTTGTATGCATAAACAAACAAACAAACAAATAAATAAAATCTTCAATAAAATGTGGGGAGAAGGAGCATACCTCTATTTGATAAAGACCATATATTACAAACCACAGTTAACATACTGAATGGTGAAAAGCTGAAATATTTTCCTCTAATATCAGGTACCATTCAGTGATGCCCACTCTCACTAAAACTATTCCACACAGTATTAGGCAAGAGAAAAATGTAAAAAAAAATTCAAATTGTAAAAATATAGGTAAAACTATCACTGTTTGTATATGACAGAATATCATGCATAGACTCTTAAAGATGCCACTAAAATAAAAAAAAATCTTTTAGAAACAATAAATTAGTAAAGTTGGAAAGCTACAAAATTAATATACAAATCTGTTCCATTCCCATATACAAACAGAAAGAAATCAAGGAAACCATCGTATTAAAATTGCATCAAAAAAGAAATAAGTACTTCGGAATAAAGAGGTAAAAAACCTATACAACAAAAACTGTAAAACATTTTCAGAACAAATGAAAGATAAAAATATATGGAAAGATAGTCCATGCTCATAGAGTGGAATAATTACCAATATAAAAATGTCTGTCTTACTAGAAGCAATATACAGATTTAATGCAATCTCTATCATTTCAATAGCTTTGTTCAAGGAAATAGAGCAAACATTGAAAATTGTTTGCAACCACAAAATACCTCAAGTAGGCAGAACGATTTTGACAAGAAAAAGAATGGTATTATCTCACAGAATTCAAATTATACTACAAAGTAACAGAAATTAAAACAGTATCATATTTGAGTAAAACTAGACATCAGTGGAAAAAAACTGAGAGCATAGAAATAAACTTACACATACATAGTTAATTTAGAACAGAGGAGCCAAGAAAATACAATGGAGAATGGAAAATCTCTATCACCAATAACAAAATGTTCAGAAAATTGGACAGTCACATGTAAAGGAATGAAATTAAATCACTATCACCCATCATAAACAAACAAACAAAAAGAATTCAAAAGAGATCAAAGACTTCAATGTAAGACCTAAAACCATGAAATACACAGAAGAAAACATAAGAACTTCACAACACTGACTTCAATGTAGTTTTGTGGAACTTGACTACAACATCAAGAAAAACAAAAATAAACAAAAGGAATGAAATGAAGCCATGTATCTTCACAGTGAAAGAAACGATTATTAAAACAAAAAGATATCATAAGATAGGAAAAAAAATATTTGCACATCATAACTCCTATAAGGGTTAATACCCAAAATCTACAAAGAACACAAATAACTCAAACACAAGAAAACAATCCAATTATAAATTGGGCAGAAGAACAAAATGGACAAGTCTCTAAAGGAGACATGAAAATTGGCCAGCAGGCATATGAAAAATGTAATCTCTACTCATCATCAGAGAAATGCAAGTCAAAATCACAATGAGATACTACTGACACCTATGAGAAAGGCCCAAATCTAAAACACCAGAAAAAAATAAGTGTTATTAAAGGTGTGGAGAAAAAGAAATACTCATAGACTGTCAGCAGGAATGTAGACAAATCTAACCTCTATAGAAAACAGTTTGGAGATTTCTTGAAATAATAAACATAGACCTACCATAGGATCCTGCAATTCCACTCCTAGGTATTAACCAGCAGGATACAATAAACACCAATTTGAAAGAATATAGGCACTTCTACATTCATTGCAACACTATTTGTAATAGTCAAGTTATGGAAACAAACTAAGTATTCAATAACAGACGAGTGGATAAAGAAGACAAGATAAATGTACACAATGGAATACTACCCACCAATAACAAAAGATCTTGTCATTTGTGACTTCATAGGTAGAACTGGAGGGGACATGATAAGTAAAATAAGTCAGGAGAAAGGCAACTATTGGATAAAAATTTTACTTATATTTGGAATACAAAGAGAAAAACAAAGGAATAGAAAAATTGAACTGAAACATATTCTTGAAATATGATTATGGAACTGAGAATACTGGAAATAGAGGGTAGTAGGTAAGGGGAAAAGAGGAGGAGATCCAATGGACACTGGTAGAATACTATTGGGTTTGATGGTGCATGTACTCTGAACCTCTACCCCTAAAACATGTACATTGCTGTAAACCAACATTACTATAATTTAAAACAAATAAAACATCAATGACCTTTATACATACTCGTCTCTAGGTTCAATTTTATGTGTGTTCCAAAAACTAGAAAATGATCTAAAAAATATGTTAAATTGACTTAGTTTTGAATCATGTAGTCATCACCTTTGGGCAAAATAAAAATGTGAATTTTGTTCACTGTGATGCAATAAAAACTTCCAATATATTTGTGTGGTGGAGAGAGAATGATTACATTTCCCATTATCCCTCAGGGAATAGGCTGCTTCTTCAATCCTTCTGCTTTAATCGTCATATCTGTACTTATTAAAATATATCCTTGTATCTAAGTATAATAGGGTTACCCATCAATGGGAAGCTAATACTACTTTATTGCTTGGTGAGATCACTAACTCAATAGTTAAAAACAATGAACACAGGAGCATCCTGCATATATACATAAGAGCACTTTTGCAGGACGCATGGTGTTTCCCAAGGCATGAACTCAATTTGATAGCATGTAGGAAAATTGTGTCTCAGAGCTCTTGCTCATAAACTAGCATTTTATGCAATACTTATTTACCTGTGCATAGTTTAAGAAAAAGTTAAGAATGAAACAATCAAGAAAGTTGGTTCTCTAGTTCAATTCCATAATAGTTTTGAACTAAAATAACTGTACTTCATTCTTCTCTGATAGCACAAGAATACAACCATTAGTTAGGAAAACTACCTATGAAAGAATATATTTGAACAAAATGGGTTGAATAACTCAATTTAAAGTGTCTTTTGGGCCTCCCTGGTGGCACAGTGGGTTAAGCAATGCACTATGAAGCAAACCGCAGCCACTGCAGCACCAGTTCAATCCCTGCTGCTGGCCGGGGAGGGGACCCACATGGTGCAGCAGACCTCTCCTGCTGTACCCGCTGCGCCTCTCATTAGTGTACTTCTGTTGATCTGCCTGTTCTGCTCCCCGCTCTCTGTGGTGAATCCTCTCACCCCCCACACCTCTGGCCTGTACCCCAGTGCTTGTATGCATAAATAAATAAATCTTTAAAAAAAAAATAAAGTGTCTTTTATCACTATAAGGATAGGTAGAATTCTAGTTTGGATCAGCAAGTTACAGTTTTTTGACTCATGGAACATACTAAAAATCTCCTCATTTAATACACCTTAGCAATATCTTTAATATTAGCTTAAAGACATCAATTTATTTTGTACCTGTAGAAAACAGAGAAATAAAAATAATGCAATAATGACAATGATAAACAGAAAATTTTAATTTGAAGTTACTGATATATGTTATGTTATAGTAAGCAATTTTTCCTCATTATTAAGTATATTTCATGAAAATGTGAATTTTGTCCATTGTGATACAGTAAAAGCTTCTAATATATTTGCTTGGTGGAGAGAGTGACTATATTACAAAGTTCTAAGGAAGTATTGTGACCAAGATTAAAAAGAAGGGAAGGATGGAGGAAAGGAAGAAGGTAGAAAAATAAAATTAAAACAGTCTATACACTTACAGAGCTAATTATTTCAGAGAGGGCATGTGGGGAACATCTGTCAAATTCTTCCCATAGCACGCTCTGCATAGTTTTAGTGCTTTTCCTATTTAAAGGAACTGGAAGTAGAAATTATAGTTTATATGTGTAGATTATGTATGGGAGTTATTTTTGTCAGCAGAACAATATTAAAGAAAAACTTTAAAAAGTTGTCATCACAAAACTGAAAAGAAACTTACGTTTGAAATTAACATAAAATTTTAAGACATTAATTTTCAGAATTTCTTTTCTGTTTAACATACTTTAAAAAACAATCACATAATCAGAAGCCCTCATAAGTGGGTGTCTCTGTTAAGTTGTACAAAAACCACTCAACTAGTGTTTGCAAACACTGTAATTTACTCTAAGTCAAGTTGAGTTGAAGCTTCAAGACATCCATTACTAGATAAATGTAAAAACATTCTCACACTCTCTCCTCTCTCTCTCTCTGTGTGTATGTGTGTGAGAGATGTTCACTTGAAACATGGTGGAAGTTTCAAAAAGAAGAAAGTGTAAGCAAATGACAATGACTGTGAGGACAGAGTCGGGTTTAGTCTCCAAACTAGGATACTTTAAAAAAAAAGTGACAGTGACAGGACATGGTGCCTAAAAGTGAAGAGAACTTCCAAGTCTTTTTGTTTCCTTCCTCCTACTCTATGCTAGACACCTTTTAAATCTTTTGTGCTCCAAATTCTTTTCTGAATCTGTGGCTGTCATCACTCTGAGAATTATCAGTGCCTTTAATACCCGCTGTTCTTTTTTCAGTATTCTGTCAGTCAGCAGCCATTGAGAATGAAGATCAAGACACACCTGTGCTGGATACTAAGGAAAGGGAAACAAAGGGGATTGGAATCCATTCTAGGGACTTAAAAACTGGTCTATTACAGGAGATGGAAACAATGGGACAGGTTCTTTAATGATAATTTGGATTGTAAATTAGCAAATATTTATTGTCTGCACAGCTTGGACTAGAGAGTATCCAAGCTATTCTTTGAGCCATGGCGAAAAGGACATATACACAGATTCACTCAGATTCTGTTAGGTAATAGGTCAGTTCATTAAGTAGCAAGGAAACCAAGAGTTACTCATTTTAGAGTGTATCACTTTTATTGCATATGATAAGCATATCATTGTGCTTGATTTCAGGGATATAATATATCCCAGAGATGTATAATAGAACATGAGTGTCTTTCAGTCCCAGCTGATGTTGCCCACTACCTCGCAGGAAATATATTGGCCTAAGTGACAACTAAAGTGCAAAAGGTTTCCAATTATTCTGAAATTGTTCTGCTTTCATATTTTAATTTGATTTAGCTTCTAAAATGATTTACATCATTAATATCCACTGGGGCAATCAGCAGCATATAGATATTTTTTTATTCTAAATTTTATTTTTTTTCCTTATGTAAGTTACAGTTTTTATTTATTTTTTTATTAATATAAAACATTTTTTAAAAAATTTACATATACTTGCCATCAATGGTAATCCCCATGTATTGCCCATCACCATCTCACCAGTGCACCATCACCTCAGTCCCTCGTGCTCCCATCTGCCTTCAACCCACTCCTCCCCTCCCCACCAGGTGTCCCCAGTCTGTCCTTGTGTCCTCATTTTTGGTTTCTGTGTCTTTATTGCTGTTATTGTTATTATTATTGTTGTTCT
>JAGFMF010011457.1:3912012-3939731 GCA_019455555.1 Galemys pyrenaicus | reverse complement strand
CAGACTGGGGACACCTGGTGGGGAGGGGAGGGGGAGGGTCGAGGGAAGATGGGAGCACGAGGGACTGAGGTGATGGTGCACTGGTGAGATGGTGATGGGCAATACATGAGGATTACCATTGATGGCAAGTATATGTAAATTAAAAAAAAATTTATATTAATAAAAAAATTAAGTTAAATGAAAAAAAAATGATAGTGATACTAGTAGTGCACAGAGTTAGTGAAAATTACAGCATATATACATTTATAGGATGCCTGTGTAAGAGACTTCATTTAGCCCTGCTTGGCACATGCATGGTAAGTTCCATAAGGGTTATTTTCTATCAAAATTGTATTGTATATACTACAATTTATTAATCCTCTAAGGTAAAGAAACTAATTCAATTGTTAGTATAATAATTTTTAAAATACAAACAGCAAATCTAGGGATTTCTCCCAATTGATTTTAAGCAAAATGAAAACATTTAAATACATACTGTTTAATGTTACTACACTTCACTAATTCTTCTATGTTTATTCTCTAACTCTTAAAGGCTTGCCATCACAACTGGATGTGGAATTCCAGACACTATTAAGTACATGAACTTATGGGTTCATAGAGCTTTGCTCTTTAGAGAGTTTCTTGCCCAGGTATGTAGACATGAAATCTGAACTTCTGTGCCTATTTGCAAGTGAAGTGTGCTATACTACAGTAAGAGTACTAGAACTCACTGTGCGAAAAACTTGACTTCATCTGAGAAATGAGACTTTCCATCAATCACAAATTTAGCAGCTTACTTGAATATACTGCCTTTGGATCTGGTGATCGAAATGTTAGCAGATGTAGAGACTCCTTAATGAGCCAGCCACTGAATATAATATACAAATGACTGGTAAGCAGTTAAGGCCATTCATTGCTAAGGTCATGAAGGGAAATATATTCAACCACTATTAAAAGCCTAAAAATGGTGACATTTAAGTCATATTTAGGAATCATTGAAAAGTCAAATATAGCTCTAGGGGAAAACTAACAAGTAAATGATAGAATAGAAAGATGGGTCACATGCACCAAGAAGAGTTTTAAATTCCAAGCTAGGGATTCTTAACATTGTCCTTGACAACTGAGAGTCACTGAAACATATTTGAGCAAGAAAGTGAAAATGTGAAAAAAGATAATGCGTGTAAGGATTATATGTAAGAAAAGATTAGTAGGCAAGAATATCAATTACATGGCATTTGATGACTAATTCCATACCCTATGTTCTCTCGTCTGTCTAGTTTCGTGGCATACTTATCTGTCACTATTACATTTTGAATAAATTCAACTATCTTTTTCCAGCAGAATCCCAATTTATAAGTCTTGTCTTGACATTCTGTCTGGTTAGCACTTTCATTCTCCAATTTCCCCATTTGGACAATAAGTCAAGGCTACCTTAAGATCATCAGTCACTATGGAGCTTTCTTTTCTATGTCGTTGATCAAATCAGTCTCCTAATGCCTTCTATTATTGTTTAAGTTTCAAAGCTCAGCACTGAGCCCTAGACTCTTTCTGTTTTGTCTCTATATTCTTTCTTTGTGGGCATTTGCATTCACACCTCTAGCTTAATTTATCACCTATTTGAAAAAGACTCACATGCCTATAGTTTAAGTAAAGATCTTTCCTTTGAGCTCCAGACATAACTTTTAGTTGGCATCTTCGATAGCCTCCTGAAAGTCATCTAAAACTCAACCTGCCTAAAAGCCTTAAATGAAGATAGCCTGATAACCACATCTCTCGTGTGCACAATCTCAGTGAGTCAAACCACCACTCTTACAGTTCCCAAGCCATAATTCCAGGAGTGACTCATTGCCTCTCACTTTACTATAGCAGAACTCTCAACTACTTCTAACTCCAAATGCCTCTTTATCAGCCTTCTTACCTGGCCAATGCCTTCTTATTTCTAGTTTAGCTCAGTTTTCACTGACTCAAAGAAAATGCTTTGACTTTTCTTACTATGCCATCTCCCATATGCTACAAATTCATCGACTTAGTTCAATTGGCAAAATGTAAACTATGTAAAGTCAGTCATGGGAAGAAAGACACCATCTGTTATGCAGATTAAAACCTAAAATAAAAGTCTTAATCTGGAAGTGTAAATCCACAAATATTGTTAATATTATAAAAATGTAAGAAGAAAATATTTAAATAAAACAGAAGAGTCCATGCCTGAAATTTGGGAACATGCTCATTAATTAATCAAAACTTTATCTTTGATAAGTAAATAACAGCATATCTTCAAAGGATTTTTTGCCACTGCCAAATTATTATTTCAAGCTGATCATGTGGAACAATCACACATGGACATTGAAGTGTCCCTAATAATAGTTTAACCTTTGAATAGTTATATTATTTCAGCTGAGTTGATTGATCAGAGATCATCTCCTCTATTACCTGTGAAGTGTCACCACTAACCCTATTTTACAAATGCAGAATAAGAATGAGAGTTTAGTCACTTGCCCTCAGTCACACAGTGAGTGACAGGGTCAAGTACTGAATATCCCCAGAACACTTACCTGACCAAACTCAAATGCATACTCTGCACGCTGCACAGCAGAACCCTCAAAGGACTCACTAAGATACTGATCCCTGCAACCTCCATGGCCCTCATCATTACAAATACAGGTTAGATCAAGGCAACTTGCTGCAGAATTAAGCTGCTTCATATAGTTAGGTTCTGAAAATATTTAATCTCTATTTATATAAAAACATGTCTTAAGTCCTCCTTTTCAGACTACATTAAGATGACAATGAATATGAATATTATTCAGAGGAGGGACCCAGCTAGAGGGTCATTTTTCTATAACAGGGTTTACTGAGAATGAGGTACAATAAGGGAAATTCAGACATACCAGGTATTAAAGATATTTTGTGGCTTCAAGATACTGAAGCATGGTGAATTTGCAAGGTGCTCATGAGGCCCTCAGGTCACAAAGTCCATTGACTAGCAGGGGTCTGACACAGGACACGTGATCTAACATACTAGCAGGGGAGCATGTAGCCCCAGATTCATTATCATAGTCACTCTCCACCTAAGAAATTCTGGAACTTGGAAGTATTCTGTGCAGAGAATTTAGCAGAGGCTTCAGAGCTCATCTCTTGCATCTCGAGAAAGCTATGAGTTGATGGGAAACACAGTGTTCTAGACAGAGAGGAGAGCCAGGTTGCAATCAGGATTCTTTCCTTGAAAGTAATACTTCTGAAGTCTCCAGTAATTTTGTGAATTCATTGTGTGCAAATATATATTATTCTCTAAAAGAGGGTCATAAAACTGTATAAACTTTTGGAAGAGCCCCGTTTTGTACATCCTAGAGCTTATGATCTTGTTTCTTTTCAGTTTCATATTAAATATGCTCCTTAAATTGATGGTTAAACAAAAAGATTGAGGGAAGAAGGTATATACTGAAGGAGGGGGAAATCTTTCTGCTAGTTTCAAGATATAGGTAAATATTCTGTCTCCAAATCTCTATAGCCATCCTTGGGCATGTGGTTACAGAAATAGGACACATCGGATTGAAAAACAAAGAATTATAGAGCTTACTAAATAATTACAAATACTATTTTATCTCTAATAATCTGCATGAAATCTGGAAGAAAGGGAGTGTGTAGTGCAGCATGTGTGTATGTTTGAATTGTGTTATTTTGACAATGTGCTTCTGCTAATGTGCTTGTGTTCATGTGTATTTGCACTCTTTGTATTGGGGTGGAATAAAATGCATATTTATTTACTATTGAAAGAAAGATAGACACAAAGGGAGAGATTAATAGAGATGTGAAGAAGTAGGACAAAGGGACAGAGGGAGAAATGGAGAATAACAGTGAATTGTGAAAAGTGAAGAATGGAAAAAAATAATGAATGGATGGATGAATGGAGGGAAGCAGAGAAATCAAAAAGGATGTGGTACAATGTTTTCCTAATAATCAGAAGCAAGGTTATCATAACCATTTTTGGAAATGAGGATATAAATTTTAAAAATATCTTGTAGCCCTCCTGACAAAGTGACTCTTAGTAATCTTTAATTGGAAAAGTCTCTTCTTGTCACCTGGGCACCAAAAGTGGGGAAAAAAAAAGAATAATAAGCCATAGGTTCCAACTCTTTGATTGTCACTGCACGTTTTTGATAAATATATCTCACAGGGGCCATTTCTGCCGATGGCAAACATTCTTTATGTTTTGGAGTTTGCCTTCCAGCAGTCACATAAAATCTCACCACTGAAAATTGCCAGGAAGCTCTGGATTCTGAAGTAAATAAACCATAATTGGTAGGGAGTTTGGGTAGCAAAATTAAACTGAAGAAACAGGAAAAAAAGTACCAAATGCTAATACATTTTTTTGTACATTGCCCCATACTTAGTGCTGTTGAAGTACCTCGATTTTATATGTAACATTATTACTCCTAATCATTATCATTATTATCAGTATCATATAAAACTGACGAGATAAAGCTGTTTATCTCTATTCTTTGCTCATACAACCCTAATTTGTCCCTCCTTATTTATTTAATGATTTGCAACATGTACACATTCAGATCAAACAAGACACGTCACTGATGTTAACACCAATATTTGACTTAATGGCAATTACAGATGATGATGGTAGTGATGAGGGAAAATTTGACTGATTTTTGAGCACTTGAATTATTTGAACAGATAGGAAATAGTTATTTACATGGAGCATAGAAACTTGTTCTTAAATATCAAATTAATCTATTAATTAATCAAATTAACCAATCTATCCTCTTTGTTCCAGTCAGTCCTAGTAGAAAGCACAAAAAGATACTGAGTCTAGAGTCTTAAATTTTAAAATTTGAGAAATTTGACCACATACCTATCAAGAAAATGTCCTGTGATCCTTACATCAAAACAGAGTTGACTCATTGAAGGGAAGACCCAACCGATCCTTATTAAATATTCTACCCTGGGATGACTCATAATAGCACAAACTCCTGAGTATTTTCCTCAAATTCCTGAGTACCTGACTGTAGGTATATGCCAATGCATCTAGCATGGGCCAAGTCTTTCTCTATTTGAGAAATATGTTAAAGTTGGGAAGAAACTTCAGCTTTAGATCACTGGCCCTGCACATTGTGTAAGGACACAATCCATAATCCTTCACATTTGCAATAGACAGGAGACATTAAAGGGCCACTCCTGGACAGTGTTTATTCTCAAAATCATGACACTGCCCCAGGGCTGGTGCATGTATTGCAGAAAGACTAAAATCTCTGTGTGCCAATAGGGAGAGATTGGCTCATAAGGTTATACCTGCTTTCTTTGGGTTTACGTCTATGCTTTAAACACTCCTGAGTTCATAGGACTATAGTCCCTCATTTTGCCATTTTCATGTCAGTGTTGGAATCTGAGGTGAGGAGACTGGACAGGAAACTGGCAGAAACACTCTGATGTGGATTTGTATCAGAAATACAGGACTCCACCTCTTTCTACTTAAATATGGTGTCACTGACCTTCCTAGCAATGAAAAATATGTCCATTTAGAATTACTGTTGCATAATTTTTTATCTGATTTGCAAAATCCTCACTAAATTCTGCATTTATTATGCACTGTTTATTTGTTAAGCTATTCCACAAATATTTATTAAGTTTTTCAAGGAAAAGAAGGATGAAAGCATGGCTGGACCATGGACAATGAACTGTGGCATAATTTGATACTGTAAAAGCTAGCTAAGGAACAGGAAGTCACTGATGGGTGCAGGGTGAAGGGTGAGGACCCGGGGTAGACTTCAGATAGGCAGTTTGAAAACTAGCTATGATGAAGAGTAGAGTAAGAGGATCAAACAGATGGCAATGTCAGCTTGAAAATTATTCAGCATTAGGACACAAATTGTAAATGATAACATTTAAAATGGTGAAGGAAAATGCATGGATCAGACCAATCAAATTTTTAAATGATAAGGGAGACAGTACAGTCAATGAGGAGGTTTAGGCTTTTAGTCTATGAAGCTTTATGGGGAGAGGGTGTTACTCTGTTCACTCTGAAGAGAACATGAAGATCATGAAGTTAAATTTTTAATAATTGGGGTTTCAGCTGTAGGCATGTTGAATTTAATGTGTCATTGAGATATTCACAGGAAGAAGTTATGTAAGTCTACAGCTCACAGGAGAGTTTCAGCTCTAGATAAAGATTTCAAAGTTTTGTGCACATAGAAGGTAAAGAATATCATCAAAGAAGAGAGTACAAAGTGACACAATAAAAGAAAGTGAGAGAGTAAATGGAAGGACCTTAACACTTAGTGACTGCAAAGAGGGGGCTAAGCTTGCTAACATGACTGCAAAGTAGTGGGGTGGGGAAGGGAAGTCAAAGTCAGAGGAGAAAGAAAGTAACTTGAGTGCAATATCACAGATATCCAGAAGAAATTGGGTTCTACATAGTAAAATATTGTTGGAATTTCAAATGAGTTGACGGCTTAAAATTGTACCTTACACTCTGTGATGTGAAAATGCATGGATATTACTGTATTGATAGGGCAAGAAATAAAAGAAGGATAAAAAAGCAACAAAACTATAACAAGCTGACTTAGTATACAAAAGGAGGGATCGAGGGATAATGAGGTTAATAAAAGCAGATTAGGAGCATTTAAATAAACTGGTCAGAAAAATATGCATATTTTTGAGAGCAGAGCAGTGAATAGATAAATGGTTTATGTCTAAGGTATTACTGTGGAAGTAGGTGGATATGGTGCAGTGAAAAAATGTTGGAGAGAAGGCTGTCAAAGTCAGTGCAGAACTGGAATAATGACAATATTTTGATACAAAGACAGATATAAAAAATTATATAGGCGACAATAATTAGGAAAGGACTAAGTATGGCATAATGTGTCTCAAGTTTTTTCAAGAACTGAAGGAGGAAATGCTATTGGATGGGTGATGCGTAATCAGTGGAATATCTGTCTTGCACTCAGGCCATGAAACACATGGGGACAGCATGAAAATCAGTTTTCCTTGGAGAAATTGTGTCAACAGTAGATAGGTTTATGGAGGAGGTACACATAGAAAAGTGGAAATGAATGGGAATAGAAACCTAAATAAAATTATGGGATATCTTAAATATAAATATGTGGTCCCTATATCAAAGTGGAACAGTTTTTGAGAAAGGGTAGGGGATGGAGATCAGGGTCATGAACTGTCATTATCTGATGAAAAGAATGTGATATGAACACATTGGGCATTCAGGATCAAAAAAAGGAAAGAGAGAGTTGGTGGCATTACTCTCAGGTGGCTGTTTGAGTCTAGGCTTTGGCTCACTAAGCCATGGGTTTTGACTGTCATAATTGGTGACTGCATGTACATGGGAAATGATCTAGAATGACGGTGACTCCAAGGACATTACTTATACATATCGAGTATGTAGCTCACTGAGAAGTCATAAAGTTATAAAAGACACTGCATCAAATCTTCTGAGCTCATTGGTCCCCTGAAGACCATCCACTCATAGACTCCAGCTTAATTATACATGGTCCACATGATTAGGATTAAACCCCAAAGTGCTTAACTTTGTTGTAATATGCTCACTTTAAATAGCTTGTGCCTAGTAGGCTTGGGACACATTCCCAATAATAATTAATCTGGATAAAACCAATCCTCCTTTCTATTAAGGAAGGACTTTTCCTTAATAATTAAAACAATATCTTCATTAGAAAATTATTAATAATCCACCATTTATGAATAGGCAATTTTGAGAGCATGTGTCTCAAGCATTTTACAGATCACTGAATTCATTAGCAGGATTTTTTTTTTTTTTAATCATCTGGTATATGGAAGACAGATGTGTAACAGGGTTGTCCCAGGAAAGGGGGAGGCTCCAGAATCTTGGTTCCTCCCTAAGTGGGTGGAGCTGAGGAAAAAAAGAAAATTCTGCTGGGAGAAGGAAGGAAGAAATGAAGGAAGCAAGATGGGGAGCAACAAGGAGACCTGGAGGAGGCACGTGGAGCAGAGACACATTGTGAAGAAGCTGCACTTGCTTTTTGGTCTTGGACTGGTTGGAACAGATGTGGGTGAGAGACCCGTGGGGAGGTTAACAATGGCAGTTTTCATCTTAATTTCAATTTTGCTCTTTTCCTCCTGGATTTGTCTGACTCTTTCTGACCCTTTTGTATGAGTCTCTACTGAAAGGTCCTTTGGCTGTGTGGCAGGCTTTTGGGCCTTGCTTTGGGTCAATCCTATTTGGCCGGACTTTTACCCTCAAGGAGATGGGTAACTTTGGGTGCTTAACTTAGCAACTATATTCTTTGTCCTTTCTGTTTTGTAGCCTAATTGTTTTAAAGTTCCTTTCCAATAAAGGCCTTATATGTTGTCTTAATGCGGCGGATGGCAGAACCCATTCAGAGGGCAGGCTTGGGGGTTCTGGGGTGCTCCTCTCCTGGAGTGCTCCTCTCCCTGCCCTGTAACAGATGGACAGGATGAAATCACATGAAGAGGCAGGACAAAGTAAGGAAGGAAACTACGATGTTAGTATTTAAAGTACTTAATATTTCAAAGATTGAAGCAGCCTCATAATAAGTATCATTGTGTGGTGCTATGTACCAAGAGTTAACAGGCATATTTAGAAATATGATGTTAAGGTTGTAAGAAATAGGTAAATTTGAGCACACTGAATGATAAGATTGTTATTTTCTCATCCCCACTACAAGCAAGTTATCTCCAAACAGCTGACATGCCTTGGGTCAGTGGCTGGCCAGCTTACTGAACTAAGCTTCCAGTGAAATTTTACATTCAGCTGGGGTCAGTGACCACACACTCAGTAGACATGGATAGAGTTCCCTGACGCCAGACATACTTCTTACCACTGATTTTTCAATGTCCAGGTAGGACTTAGGCTTATGTAAACATACTCATCACTGGTGAGCAGGCTGGAGCATGCCATGACTAAGGCCTCAAGAACCTTCACACTGACTGTAAAATTTTAATGCATGCAGTCACAGTATTAATGGCTTCTGCTGGTAACAACAATGTCCCTGAAAAGCTTGACACCCTTGAAGATCTCACTGGGCTCATGGCATATTGAGTTTTCAAATAAGTCAGTGGATAGCCTCATCCCCTTCAAAGAAGGCTGAGGTGAACCAGTTTAACATTTACAAAATACCCATTTTATTTTGTCAAATCCTTTAATGACATGAGGCTTGGATATGGGCTCATGGAACTATATCTGGGAAAAAAGACACCCAGATTGATGGGGGCCACCTACCTATGCCGTGAGGCAAAAGCCCATCTTAGGGGAACTGTCCTGAAAAATCAGATTCACTGCCCAACATGGAAGATCAGTGCAGCACCCGCCTTCTTTTAACTACTTCCTATTAAGGACAAGGAGTCCTCCTTTCTATAACTCTTATTATTCCAATAATTTCTATAGCTGCTGGACTGATCAGATTTAAAGGTAAACATATTTGGCAATTGAATCAAATCAATTTTAAATTTTAAATTGAGGTGCTGTTACTGCTTGCCCAGTAAATATTGCTATTCCCTGAGGATCCCTACATAAATCAAACATACTGTTTGTTCTCAAGATGTGACCCCCAAACAACTGAGTCTGGCGTGTTAGTAAGACGGTATGACAATGTTAGTTCAAAAAATGGCCTAAAATGCTATTTCTTTTTCATTTTGGGATTAAAAAGTTGAGCCATTTAAATATTCTGTGATCCTCTTCTTTCTTGTTTGCAAAACATGAAAAAGCTAATCATAAAAATTAAATGAGAACACATATAGATATGCATGCATGCTTACATATGTGTATATCCTCATTTAATATTATATGTAAAATATCTCTACCTCTATGTCTACAAAGAGCTATATACCAGAGTACCTAATAAATAGAAAGATGGAGTGACACAGTAATAGATAAAGAAAATAACACCAGGGCCCTCCCTAAGTGGCGCAGTGGGTTAAGCAATGCACTATGAAGCAAACCATAGCCACTGCAGCATGAGTTCGATCCCTGCTGCCAGCTGGGGTGGTGACCCACATGGCGCAGGCAGACCTCTCCTGCCTGGCCTGCTGCTCCCCTCAGCAGTGGATTTCAGCCCATCTGCCTATTTTGCTCCCTGCTGTCTGGTGGATTCTCTCAGAGCCCCACACCTCTGGCCTGTACCCTAGTGCTTGTATGCATAAATAAATAAATCTTTAATAAAAAAAAAAGAAAAGAAAATAACACCAAACATGTCTTGTGGGGTCAGTCTACCCCAAAGTGTCAGACAGGCTTTTCCAAATATGCTGACAGTACTCTCTTCTCAACTTGCCATGGGATCTAAAGTTCAGTGGAGTAATTGTGAGTCTTGGAAGTCTATCTTCACCCATTAAAAAGAAATCTAAGCTGACTGTGTATAATAATAAAATTTTTTTTACACCTTAAGCACATCTGTTTGGAGTGAAATTGTTTTCAAATATTACACATTGCATGTTGTAGGAGTGGAACAATTACAATTTCTTAATTCTTTTAAGTCCAAGGTTCAGTTAGCACCATAGTCTCACTCCTTTTATTAGAAAATGACACCAAACTATATTTAGAAGCCTGCATAGTACACAGTCAGTGAGCATACCAACCCTCTTTATTTTAAAATGAAATGCATGGTGAGTTAGCTACCTGCCAAAAAGCCTGCAGTGCAAGATAAAATGTTTAAGAATAATAAAATGCATTTTAAATCCTCTCATTCAATGTAGTTCTTTCAGCCTTCACTTAGGAGGGAGGCCTCTCCAGCCTGTCCCACGATGTATGTTCACCTGAAGTTCCATCTCATGAAACCCTGATAAAAGATGGCACTTCTAATTTCATTTCACAAGTCCTAAAAACTGTACTAGTAATGTAATCCTCTTGCCCAGCTGTTCTACACGACTTGTTCTCTGACTATAAATTTTTCCACTCACAGTGACTCTTTTAAAGAGAAAACTCCAGAATTGTACCCAATTTTTGGTAATGCATCTTCATACCCCACTATGAGAAAGAGAGAGAGAGAGACAGAGACAGAGAGACAGAGAGAGACAGAGGGGAAACAGAGACAGAGACATCTTCATACCCCACTATGAGAGAGAGAGAGACAGAGACAGAGAGAGAGACAGGGAGAAAGACAGAAGGGGAGAGAGACAGAGACAGAGACAGAGAGAGAGAAAATTACATTTTTAAGGGCAGGGAATCCCTGTCCTCACTTTCTGTGATTGTGTGATGTGGCTAAAAAAATCCTATCTATTCAAATTTGGTGATACCCTCACTGTTGGGTAATAATTCATTTTTACCTTATTCATGTTTGTAGCATTTTCAAACATTTCCCTTCCTCTTCTACCTTCAACTTCCTTTACCAGCATCTTCAGTATCAGCCAAAACAAGGCTTATTTTTATCTTATGTTGTCATTTTATTTTTACCTGTACAGTCAATGTGAGAATGGAATCCCTTCCCCTTTTTCCAGAGATCTTTTATGAGTGCCTTTCTTGTCCCTGAGATCTTGAGAAATGTCTTAACTATAAAATCAAGCCCATCCACTTTCTATTAACACATTTTTTCTCAAATGCAGAAACTATGGTCCATTACTAGACTTTCTGAATTATAATTTACATTTTCATAAACTATTCAGGGACTTGTGTCTGCACCTCATCTGGTGAGCAGTAGTCTGGAATCTTCGCTCATTGACACCTTCACTCTTGACTGAGCCCTGACTAAAGTTTAGAAAGATGCAAGCATCATCTCTAAAGTATCTTTCTTCTACCCTGCTTGCTACTTTTCTCTATTTAGCATCATCTCACTTCACTGCCCAATTTGTGAATACATGTCTACCTACTGATTCCATATTACCTTATAAGCTCCTTCAATTTTTTAATTTGTTCCTGGAAATCATGACACCAGTGCCTTTTTGCAAAGATGTATTAAATATATAAGTTCTATCATCCCATGAATAAATATCACTAGTTGAGTTTTTGATAAGTCTCATGAACTACAATAATAAATTCTACATGTATGCCAAACTTGCTATTTTGCAGAAATATTTACTCAAATCCTCCCTGTGTCTTTTATGCTTTCCAAGTACCGTTAGCATTCACAACCTGATACAATTCCTTAAAATGTTCACTTCTGACCAAACAAATATTTTGGGGGCTGTAGTGGTTATCATTTATGTATAATAACCCTGCAAACAAAGCAGTTTATGAGAGCATCTACCTTTATTACTTTACATAGCTTCATATTTTCTGAGTGTTGGAAATTCAGAAGCAGGTAAGCCTCTTGACTCTGTCTCAGTTTCTTATATCATTGTAGGCTAGATGTCAACCAGGCTACAGTCATCTGAAGGCTTGATTGAGGCTACAGCAGGGTTCCTCACCCTTAGAAATACTGATATTGGGCTAGTTAATCATTTGCTCCAAGGAGATTTCTTATGCATTATAGGATGTTAGGCAGTACATAGCCTATACTCTTTAGATGCTATGTGTACCTCTCATCTCATTTGTGACTACGCCATTTATGATAGTCTATATGTCAAATTCTCTGGGAAGCAAAATCACCCCGATTTAAAATAACCTAGCTATGGTTTCTACTGCCAAGATGGCACACTATTGGCTGAAGGCCTCAGCTCTTTTGGCTGTTGACAAAGAGGTCTCAGTTCCTTGTAACAGGAGTCTCTCTATGGTTTTGCTTAAGTGTCTATGACTGGCAGCTAGCTTTCCACCAGAGTAAATGATCCAAAAGTAAAGAGGAAACTGCAGTATCCTTTATGACCTAGTTTTGAAAATCATGCTCTTTCACTTTCATGATGTGCTATTTGTTAGAAGCTAGTCATTAAATCAAACCCACCCTCAGAGAGAGGACTAAAGCGCCATTTATTAAAATACATGCATTTCTGGAAATATTTTTAAAAACAAAAGTACCTTATCACATAAAACACTCATAAAAAAATAAAATAAATAAAACGCTCATGAACTTAGAACATGAAATAATCCATTCTTTTGCTTGTCATCATCTCACATTTTATATTTTTTTATTTTTTTGATGCTTCTTTTCCCTTCATGATTTCTTTTATTTTGACATTTTTTCCTATGTCCCCCTACTGAAAAATCCACTGATGTCTACTTAATCTTTGGCTCTCTAAAGTCCTTATCACATATACCCCTTTGTTTGCAAGCCTGTCTTGTTCCAGAACTCCTCTTCCATGGTGACCTTCCTCTGAGCTACTATGGACCTCCCTCTGAGCTACCGTAGCCCTCATCACTTTACACATTACATAAGTTCTCTGCCAGCTGAGCTAACTAAGAAATTGAAATAGTTGATTTCATTTACTTATACTTTTTCCCCCTTTATCTCTCCAATCCCTTGTTACCTTCTGTCTCTCAGTTACTAGCTTAATTATAACCTTTCATCAGTTATAGAATTGGGTATGCAAATTTGAATACAAGTTTTTCCTCCAGTTAAATGTCTAAGTGTCTGAAAGAGATTTTTTCCCAATGTGTGGGCTTGAAGTACCTGTATCAGAATCGTGTAGAAATCTTGTCTCTATCTGGACAGACTGACTATCAGATCTCTGCAGGTGGGACTCAGCGTCTGCTCCTTTTACAAAAACTAAAAGATCACTGAATATGTTTTTTTCCTTTCTGCAGCAATGTCAAGTAAACAGTTTTACAAAGCAGCTCTTCTGGTTTTCTAAGAGGAACAAACCACATCAAACTTTTCTACCTCAGATAATGACTTGGATACTTCAACGTGGTTATAAAAACTAATGCAGTATTAGGGGCCATCTGAATCTTACTTACTTGTCTATGAGAGTCAAATCAGAAAGATCAGAGATCTGTCCAAGTATGAATCATAGTCTCATCAAAATTTGACCATCACTGTTGGAACTTTCTTTTTACTAGATGATGAGAAATAGATAAACCCCTATGTCTGATGTGGGAAAAGCCAATCAAAAGCATTAGGTATATTTGCTGTTATTTTTATCAGCTGCTATGAATTAAAAGGCAGTTTATTAAGTACCGGAACACTTCTTTGAAACTATAGCTTTTTGGGAGGAGTTAGCAGCTGCAGGTAGAGTCCACGGTCAGAATTCTAGCTAATAAATAACAGCCTACACAAGGTCATTAGAGTGAATGAAAAATATTAGGAATGGGAAATATACTACACTCTGAATGGAAAATACACACACAGATGTAAGTTGGAGAAACTTGAGAGTTGGAGATCTAGAATATGTTAGTTTTTAAAGTTTTTGTTGAGCTCCAAGTAATCTCAAAGTACCACCTGGCCCCTTTATTTTTGGTTGTGACTGACTGAACAGGGTTCATTTCCTGGAAATACCTAGATTTAGCCGCCAAGACTTTGAGAAGCTTCCAATAGTGCAAAAGAGATATTCATTCACTGCAAATGTCTACCATCACAATAGGTGATCCGTGGGTTGTACTAAAAATATGTTTCCATTTAGAACTGTGAAGCAGTCTTAATGTGGTACCATTCTGTCCAATTCCATCCAATCTCTTACACGAAGACATTTGAGCAAACTTTTATATGGCTTTCAGAAACTTTAGAATGACCCCAAGCCCCTTTAAATGACTGCCTAAGAAATTTCAGTGTTGTTTCATTTCATATTTATTTGCTCCTTTGTCAAAAATTAGCTGTCCATAGATCGGTGGGTTTATTTCTGGGTTTTCTATTCAATTCCAATGGTTTGTGGGTCTGTTTTTGTTCCAATACTATGCAGCTTTAATTATAGATGACAGATCAAGAAGATGTGGTATATATACATGATAGAATACTATTCAGCAATCAAAAAAGACAAACTAATGCCTCACGGAAACATGGATGGAGCTTGAAGGTATTATGCTTAGTGAAATAAATCAAAAGGAAAAAAAAAACTGATGGTTTCACTTATAGGAGGAATATAGGAGATCAAGGGGAAAAAATAACAACAACAAAAAACCACCACCACAACAACAAAAAACAAACACAGCTATAAATCAAAGACATTCTACAGGGGAAGGGGAAGGATTGGGATCAAGACAGAGGTGGGAACAATACAAGGGACTATGGTGATGGAGCATGGGTGAATTGGTAGTGGAAATTCTATGGGGACTACAACTGAGAAAATAAAGCTAACATTGTAAGGAAAAATAAATTTATTAATTAAAAAAAAGATTTGGCATATACACACAAAAGAAAAATAAAGAAATTTCAGTGTTAGTAGGAGATTTATTATTGTTTCAGTGAAAACTTAGTTAATAGGCTGATAGGCCCCTGAATTTCCTTACAGCATATTTATTATAAAAACTTTCAACTATGAATCCTTCATCTTCCTCCACCCAAAACCTTTTCAATGACCTAGAAACCATCTCATTGATATACTCTCCCTCCAATCTCTGTAATGGAGTTGGGCCTAGCTTTGCTGCATATTCCAAGATAAGACTCATCTTTATCTTTCCTCATCACTCCCATAGACTGACTGATAACTTTGTCTTTCATGGACTCTATAAAACCCTGACTCCGTTCCTTTTCTTTGAACTGTTCCTTAAAGGGTGCAGTAGAGTGGGTTTTAAAGCCAAGAAGTAGCTGGTAAGAAAGGGGGACTTAAAGTCCCAATCCTGAATAATATCTACTGACTGATTCCTTCACATTCTTTATTATGAATCATGCTATCTTCAATTTTATTTAGAAGTATCAGATGGACACAGTTTTAATAGTTTCCCTGTCATTTTCTGATCAAATTGTTAAACCCCGATCTTATAGAAATTCTGGGGCCAAAACTGAAGTATGTTCCCATTATGTTTTGCTGCAAGATGACAGCTTTTATCCCAGACACTAGAGATGGGAATTGCTCCATGAGATAAGAAAGTTAGCATAGAAAAAAAGATTTGGAGAAATGGAAGAGATTTTGAACCAGGGCTCCACACAAAAGCCTTGTTTGCTCTTTTTCCCTACATCTGTAACCATGAAAGACTATAAATTACCTATTGAAGTCTTTCAAAGACGACTCAAGAGTAAAAAAAAAAAAAAAAAATCAGCACTAAAAGATTTTAAATTCACATACTTGGAAACCCTACCCTTTTTTTCTACCAAAAATTGTGAATTGACCATCATTAGTAAAAAATAGCACAACCAAAAGAAATAGGTTTTGTCCATTTGTTGATGACTGAGGAAGGAAGAATGTACACAATGATTAATAACTCTGGAGCAATAACGGATAAATATCAAAAGTTGCTGATGGCAGCCTAGGTTATAACACAGTTAACTCCCATCATATGAGAGGACCAGATAGGTGTGAACTTCTAAGACAAATACAACTCTAATTGGGCCAAGATAGAAACCATCACCAGTCACTCCAGGATTTAAAAAAAAAAATCACTGATACACTGGAACTAGTACAGTTCTCACTGAATGGTAGCACATGCTTTAAGAAGATACTAGAGGATTCTCTAGTTATGACATAATGCAGGGTGAATTAACCCCTTCGATAGAAGTGAGAAGCTTTTCAGCTATTCTTTAGTTATTGCTAAAACCACATCAATGAAATATTTCTAAAACTACCTGATTTCAAATAAATTTAATTTTCTAGTTTACTTAATAGGAAGAAAAAAGGAAATTTATGAAAATATATGGTAGAAAAATCGAAGTCAGGTTACGATTGTTAAGACAGCAACAGGTTTTCCCAAAGCTTTAAATTATTTTTGGCTGAGAGAAAAATATGCTGGTTTTATTTCATCAAGTAGAATCCAAATAGGGCAAAACAAATGATACACTAAAATTTGGATGGTCAACATTATACCATCATTCCTTCTCAAGGCCAATAGGAGGAGAGATTGTGTTTCAATGGAAAACTGCATTTTTAGCACACTATTTCATGATAACTGACTTTTATTCTGTGAGAGTTATAAGTTTGTAAACTGCAGATAACTAATAACCATGCAAAATACTTTTTGTCAATCACATGCACATTCTCTAGGTTCAACTGACTTCCCTGTCAGTGAAATCAGTTCTGAACAGTCATTTAAATATTTTTAATTATAGGGCCCGCCCTGGTGGAGCAGTGGGCTAAGCAACACACAGTGAAGCAAACCGCAATCACTTCTGGCCTGTACCCCAGTTCTTGTATGAATAAAAACATAAATCTTTTTAAAAAAAATTTCTAATTTTAAATGTATTGGTTCTTTAAACTCTTCTTCAAATTGGTGGTAAATTCTCACTAGTTTCCTCATTAATTAGCTAAACTAAATATTTAACATATTGAGAATCATACATTTATCTTTCTATGTAAATCCTACATAATAGCTCAAACCCTAAATAATTCAGCATTTCTTTTAAAATCATGATTCCTGAAGATTACAAAAAAATATGGAGAAATATTACCATTAGTTAGCAAACTAAAATTTTTATAATTTAATTGATTTATGAAGGACACACTTTAGAAATTTAATACCTATACTTGCAGAAAGGGAACGTAACAATAAGTCATTTCCATTTATCAGTTCCAAAAAGGATCAGGAATTAAAGAAATCAGATATTCTTGGAAGATGTGGTGGAGCTGAAAATGGGTGGCATGAAGTTTGAAAAAGAACCAATTAGAGGCTTTAACCGCAAAGAAAGTTCTAGAAAGCTGGTAGTCAAGTACATTAGTCATAAGAATGGAATGTTTGTTATTAGAGAAACTGATAAGTCAAAGAGAAAATAATATTGCTGCTGGTGAAATCCAAATGCCCATAGTTCAAGAGTTTTCAAATCAACATTTTAAAAATTCTTTCATATATTCAGATAATTAAATATCATAGATGAGAAATTCTGAGAAAATAAAAGAGAAGAATTGGAGGGAAAGAGAAAGAAAAAACGGAATTAGGGGAACAGATAAACTAAATTGGGGACTCAAATGACAAGTAGATTAGTCAGTAACATACACAATATTCTTGAATATAGAACAGTCATTTTTATCTCAAATGGAAAAAGAATAGACAATTTAATAATCAGCATTTGAAAAAATTAGTAGCTGACAGCTTTGGTGGGGGGGTGTCTGTAATACACTACAACAGAAAAATTCTAAATATATTCAGGTCTTTTCAAAGGTGATATATTTTGTAGGTTTTTCTTAGCTCTCCTGATAAACTTATAGACCATCAATACGTTAGTATTTGTGTCTTGGGATATATTGTGGTATATCATATCTTCAAAGATTGTTATAAGGAAGTAAAAAGCTGTATACTTTTAAATAAAATTTTTAAAATGTATGAGTAGAAATAAACAGTAAAATAAACACCACAAATTGTTTCAATAATGACTAACTTGTGGTTAATCTATGGTCATCTTATGTCCTCTAATTATTTTGAATCAACCTCACATCATCTTATCCATACATTATTTTTAGAACCTATTACTACATGATAAACTTCATTGAAATAAATATAAATGCATTTACATATGAATATGTTTACATGCACCCATCATTCTCACATAAAATTAATACTTTCTTAAATAACCAGATATAGTCAAATATTCAGTATTCCTATTTCTAATTGCTACACAAATATTAAAAACAATTTCCAGGTTTTTTTTTTTTGCTTTGATCTTTAAATAAAGTCTACATGTTGGTACAGTTGGTTAGTAGTTCTCTTGTTTTTGTTTTTTTTAACCTTACAATATCTTTGTTGGAGAAATCAGGTTTTTCTTTATTCGTGTAGGTTTCCTGTCATCTGTGTTTTTTTTTTGAGAATTTTAGTCATGGTGTCATATAATAAATTCCTGCATTTTTTGTGTTTTTATCTAACTCAATAGTTAGATCAAAGGTTTGATCAGAAAGGGGTCATATTTTGTTAACAAAATTAATTCATAGGTAGTGGATGTTTCTCCACCCTAACTATGTGACATTTGATTGTCTCTCATTTATTGATATTAATGGCAATTAATAACCAATGTGTAGTGCTATTAATTCATTTGTAGCTGCAAAGTGGTGACATTTTAATGTGAGCAGTATTTTCTCATGTGCCAGTAGGAATATTAAAAATAAAAATGCTACTCAACCATTTGGTTACCTTTGATAAAAAATAAAGAAAAATGTTTAAAATCTCATAATCTCATTTGCTAGTTTTCTAAAATGAGTTTATTCACAAGCACCCTTAGTGGTTAATAATAAATTGTGTTTCATTGTTTTTTTGTATCTTGTGGATGTATTAATTTTAAAACTTTTTAATGTGTTTTGGTCAATTACAGTAACTACTAATGATCAAATTACCCGACACTGGCCAATTGGCTTGATTCTATTGGTGCTTTGACTTGGTTAATGGGTGCTCTTACTAAGTTTCTGCAGTCTACTAGTGTCTTAAGTCCCTATTATTTTAACATTTAAGGCTCATATTATTATACAGCAGTATGCTTATATACCATGCCTAGAATCAGTCATTTGTCCAAGGAATACTGGCATTCTGTTTTTTGTTGTTTATTTTGTTTTTGCTTTAGTGAGGAAGAAAACAAACAAGAAAGAGTGTGGGAAATGAGCTCCATTTAAAATGTTTAAAAAAGAATGACATATATAAGAGATCAATTTTGTGAAAAAAAAAAAAAAAAAAAAACTATATATATATACATTTATGCACACTGGTTCACAAATACAAGCCTGGTAGGACAAATTAAATGAAAAATTCCAATGTTAATGTAGATTTTTCTCAGTGTAATTTAATGATTAAAAATGGCTTTTCATATATATGCATCCATATTTATTACTAAACATATGTCTCTCCAAGGGAAAAAAAAGACTGAATATTTAAAAGGAGTTCAGGTTCTGTAATTAGGTTTTATATTATGGCAAATAAAATTACTGTAACAACCCCTGTTAAATCACACACGCTGTCCTTGGAACCACAGTAAGCATGAAATAGTTAATACTTGCAAAGAACTTTAAAAATGATAGTTCTGTGTGGCATTATACCACTATTTATGACATATTAATAATGCATTTTATTTACCTAGTATTTGAAGTAGGGCTTAATGAATTAATAAACATGATATCCAATCATATTTAATGAAGACCTTTCAAATGACTCATCTAAATGATTCTGCTATAATTTTATAATAACAATTATATTTATCACTTTTACAGCATTTGCTCCTTAAAAGTATTTTGCAAACACCTAGTTAGTTAATGCTTAATTTATTCATCTTCATGTAAAATAGGAAAATAAAAATCAGTGCTCTTTTCTACTAATAGTAAAACAGTCTAGATAAGAGATAAGTTTTAAGAAAAATCTGTTCTTGTACAATTCCTAGAGAAAACTTACTACTAAGGTAGTGTTCACAGTTGACTCATGAACAGCTTTGGATTAAGACCACTGATCTCCTTCCCTGGCAGAAAAAAATCCATGTATAGCCTTAGACTCCTTGAAAACTTTACTAGTAATCTGCCATGAACTTCAAGCCTGACTTATAAAGAGCTGATTAACACCAATTGTGTATTATATGCATTATATACTACATTCTTAAAACAAAGAAAGCTAGAGAAAAACTGTAAGAAAACCATAAGGAAAAGAAACTAAATTTATCATAGGCCACTGTGTTAATACCATAGTTTATGTTTTCTGTTTGCAAGAAAAATCTACATGAACTCACACAGTTCAAAATGTTGTTCAATGCTCATATGCATGTGATTCTGGATTTGAACTCAGGATAAAAAATTTGTAGGCTTGAAAACAATCCTAATAAATGCTGTCAGTCAAGTATTTAACTTTTTCTTTATAAATAAGGCCAAGTGGCCTATAGGGTTATAGCTGTAAATAAAAAGTGTCTCATAGACTGGATAAAATAACCAGGGCTCATTATGCCATTGCCATGAATACTTACTGCAGGGAAAACCTTTTAAAAAGGGGATTGGACTTTGGTTTAAATGACAACATGAACATAGCTTCTCTGATTTTCAATGGGGGTGTTAAAATTCCAGAACTTCTGGCAGCTCTGAGTAATTTCACCAAAAATTGAAAGACATTTCATCCTAAATTCTCACAGCTAAATATCCCATTGGTTTTCTAGAATGGTTGTAACTGGCCAAATATGGAGATGACTGGCTTCAGAACCATCAGATTGCTCTTTAGATGGGTAAATTGTATATTGCCCTCAGTTTAATGTCTTCATACATAGAGACCTAAGTAGCTTACTCAATTTCATCTTTTCATGGGAAACAACAGAATTCAAATGAATGCTCTCAAATAAAAGATTTCACTTGGACGGACTTACCAAGGTAATGGCAACAGGACAGATTTTTTTTTAATAAATCTGATTTGAAGAATTCCTAGGAGTGTGATTTTGGATATTCAGATCTCAGGTGTCTGGCAAGAAACTATTCACAGCAATGGATGAGATCCAAGCCTTGCCATAATTTGGGAACACCAGATGGTCATCAGTCACAATTCACTTCAGCCTCGGGTCAGACCAGGCAAATGCAAGTTTTAATAATACTTGCCATTATTCGTGAACATTTTAAATTTAACCAAAAATTTCCAAAGTGCAATTTAACATCTAAGTACTTACATTCAAAACAGAACCAAACTTAGGATTATGTCCACCTAATTGTTATACAGTTGGACCAATTACAAGTCTTTAATCTAGATGTAAAGTATGTTGAATAATCAACTGCACTTTTGAACAAAGTGTGGAAAACAGCTGCATTGCTACCTCTAGGAGAAATTAGATCACAACTTCTTTACCAAGACCATTTTATCACGGAGTAGCCCTTGCAATCTGTTAATATGCACTTCATACAACATTGCACCCTAATTTGCTTCTTCTCTAGTTTTATAACTTAACTAACTCTAAGCTTACATAAATACACCAGTATCACACAGTTTGTATAAGCTGGTTGATTCCTACACCTTTGTAAACACCAGACTACTGACATGCTCCCAAAGCTTGGGTATTTGAATGGTTCCATTTCAAGATTCTTTTACAACACATTAAATTGTTGACATCACAATACTAATTACTTCAAATGTATCCATTCCTTCTCTTATAACTCTCCAATTAATGGTTAATTGTGCCACACATGGCCCCTAACAATATCAGAATAATTAAGTTTTGGGTTGAGTGCCTGCACAAGCCATTGATCTGTGATGATGTTCATACAGCTATATCTTTAGGATAAAGTCTCCTGTCAGTTCTGTAGCAGACTCTGATGACTACTATATAAGATCTCATTACTCACCACTTTGCTAATAGAAACTTGTTTGTGTTTACAATACTTGGCCTTGTTTCGATAGGGTTAATGATTAGTTAAAAATGATGATGGAAGCTCTACTGTTATATGTCAGGTACTTACTTTTCTAACATTTTTTTCCTGCTAAGTTTAGTTTTGTGCCTCATTTCCAGAAAATGTGTTATAAGAAGTCTTCTGGAATATATGCAGAAAACAGTTTTCTTCCAACAAAATATAATCTTTTATATTCAACCTTTTTCTTTCTTCCTTGAACAAGATGCAATGCCTGGAGCTACAGATGCTAGGGTATAACCAAGAGATGAGTCAATTGATGGGAGAGTGAAAAGACAGAACAAACCTGGCAAGTGATGATATTGATGAAACACCGCACTAAAGACAGAATCGCTTATATTAGATGTCTTTGCTACATGCTTTTACCTATTGCAATGTAAGGTATTTCTAGTAGGTATGAATTTCCACACAAGCCACTGCCACAACAGCTTTCAGAGAAGAGCTGAATTAGTGGGTATTAAATGAATCCAGTCATAATTGTCAAGAGAAGTAAACAATTTAATAAATAATAACAATGTAAGCGGATAAGGGAAGATAAGTTATTTTAGTATGATTGAAAATTATTTTGGGATACCTAAAATGTACTGCCTGCTCTGCTAATTTCTAAACACAAAGGGCGATAATCTAATAACTACATAGTGCTCTCTTTTAAGATGCTCACGATCTGCCAGAAAGATATACACAGAGGGAAATAGCAATATATGAGTCACTGCCAAAGTTTCCAAGGAAAGTTCATAGAAACACGGGGTATTTGAACACTCAAAGCAGGAACATTTTCAGTAAGACAAAGTGATACTAAAGAGAAATACAAATTGAAAAACACAATCAGAGTAAGGTGAAGCACATTGAAGATGTAGTATTTCTGAATCATTTAGACAATAGCAGGTGCCTCAAAGAAAGCCTCTGGATATCTATTTAGCTAATCATAGAAAGAAACAATCTCCAACTCCTTGAAATAGTAGCTTCAGTGTTTACAATGTGCCAAGAGGCTACATTTTCACCAAGGAACATCCCTCTGGCTTTTAACTTGACACATCATTATGTAAATTAAGAGGATACAGGAGGAAATCCACATTGAAATATTTAGGAATTAAGAGTCACTGATGGATTAGAAAATAAATAGTCATATGTCAATTAGCTTTTTGATTAATAGATTGTAAATAGTAAAATAAATGGCATAAAATGTCATCAATAGCTGAGTTTGAGTAAAAAATATAGGTGGGCCTTTAAATGCTTTTATCTTTGTTCCTGTTTAGTAAATTCAAACACTTCCAAAGTAAAAGTACCAAACAATATCAATAGCAAAACAAAAAAAAAATCTGAATATTTTCAAGGCTGCACATAATTACATCATCTTAAGAGAAAATGAAATTTAAAACATAGCTCTGGTTCAGCGTAGAAATCAGTACTGCCAATAATGCTATACATAAAAACTAAAGCACAAACAAAGCACCTGTTCATGATTATTGTCAGTGGGGCAAGAGATGAAGGAGAATTAAACATACAATTTTCAAAACTCATCTCAAAGATTATGTAAATTTCACCATTGACATAAGATTATACAGAACTCATTTTCACATGAAGAACACACAGGGGTAGGGTGGAAATCTGAACTGGAACCAAAGATTCTCATGGGCTCACAAATGGAAAAGACATTGGTTGGGGCAATGCAGCAGTGCAGATTTTTGAAGGAATTCTCAGGTACAGGTAGACTATAATTAGAGGAAATCATGATCATCCAGCAGGAGAGTTTTCCTGTCTATGAAATTTGGACTGGTATCTGTCATTTCAATTAACAAGATCCCTTAGTCAAATTGTAATGGAGTTTAGTCACTCAATCTCAGTCCCTCTATCACTAAGGAATTGGGAGGATACATTAGTAGCTTTCTCCAAAGTGCTATATGTTCTCCTTCTCTGGAGAGAGAAAAATGACTGCTTCCCAGAGCTTTTCCTTAAGTGAAGATTATAAAAACTACCAAAATCTTGCCTTAGAGAGCTTTTAAAAACGTGTATACTGTACTTGTCAGAATGCAATTGACTTATTGTAACTATATATTATACAGGTCAGGTTTTGATTATATTCATACTCAATAATCACATTAGTAGTAGTTATATTTTAAGGATTAAAAAAACCTTATGAAAAATATGTAGTTTTTTTTAATCATAATATAAAGGAAGCAAACCAAAATGTTCAACAAATAGGAAGACAGGAAAATAAATTGTGCATCTGTTCAAGTAATATATAATTAATATTTTAAAAGATTTATTTATGCATAGAAGAAATGGGATGTAGGTCAGAGGAGTGAAGTGGGAGGTGAGAAGATTCACCAGAAACAAGAGTGGAGAGTAGAACAGGCATAATACTGAAATACACTGCTGAGGGGAGCAGCAGGCTAGTAGGCGAGGTCTGCTGCCAGGCCAGGAAGTGAACTCATGCAGCAATGACTGCAGATAACTTCATAGTGCTGATAATTAACCTCCTGAGCCACCAGAAAAGCCTCCAAGTTATATTTTCAAAAGATTTGTAATAACCATGAGAAATATTTTGGATTCATCTGAAAATTAAAAAAATTAAAAGTAACCCTTCACCATATTTTTAACAAAAAACAGTGGAAAGAACTAGACCAAGTGAGAAGAGATGCTTTGTTTGGTGATAAAATTACAGTTGACATATCCTATTTCTATTTCTCTTTATGATCCCAAATGCTTAGTAATTTACCCCCTACTATTTTTATTAAGGACAGAAAAACTTACAGTAATGTGAAAACTAGAGACCTTATCTCATCCTGCCAAGAGAGGTATAGTAATGCAAACCTATATTGAATAAATTTTGACTTCATTATTAGGTTACCTCTAGTTGCTTTTCACTGACTTTTTATTCTTTTGACCTCCCATTTTCTCTTTACTTATTCTTACTCCTAATTAAGTTGGGATTTGTAATAGTACATACAGTTCCCTTTGTTTTTAGGGTCATGAATGCCACATCCCCTTCCTGGGGCTGTGGTTTGTTTGCTGGAGTAACTCCTTGCTTTTATTGCTGGTGAAGAGTGTGAAGCATGTCTCTTATTGGGTGGTGCACTCATTTGGTGTCATTTTGTTAATGGTGACAAAAACTGAAAGGGGGGAATTGTTAGGGGGAAAGACACTCCTAAATGAATTATACAAATAGGTTATGGACTTCAACCCCCATTCCAGACCTACAAGATCCAAAGACTACAAATCCCATAAGGTCATTACTAAAAAGCGGATCACTGGGACCTAAGGGGGTGGAGTTAAGCAGCCAGGCTAAATATAAAAGCAAACACGTGGGCCTTGGGGGCTCTCTCTCTCTTGGGAGTCAGCTCTCAGCGCACCGTTGGGTTCCAGCTCCAAGAAACTGGTAGAATATTTACAAATCTGTATCCCTCTCTTCCCCCTGTGTTATTCACTATGCTATTTCTCCTTCCCTTGTAAATAAAACCCTTTATTAACCTTTATTGTGTGTGCCTGCAGTTGGGGCATTATAAGTGCAGTTCAAGCGCGCGGGTAAGGACCCAGTCAGGCAAACCCATTTTATATTAGGGTTGCCCTGTAACAATTTCCCCAAAAACTGCCCAAAAATACATCCTCCTTTAAGTCATCTGCAAAAGAAAAAAATCACCTCATTTCTCTTCACTGTCAAAGAGGGTTATAGGTTGAGACTATACAGGAGACAAAGTCATTCTTATGAAAATCATTTTTTTGTTCATTTTTTTCTATCCCCATTGTTAAGCTTATCTTCTAGAATTCTTTCAGTTCTAAATGTGATTAGGGACAAATACATCTCTTCTAATCCCAGTTTTTAAGTCCTGCAATATAATGGAGTCATGATAAAGAAAGTTTTTAAACCCATTCTTAGATCTAAATAAAGATACTAAATGAAGCTCTTTGCAAAATCTCAACCCAGGAATTGCTCAACTAGTCTTTAATCAACTGTAAGTCTCATCATAATGATTTTGGGGAATGAGGTTACCTTTGTACCTGGCGCAGCCTCTCACCCTGGCAGTTGCCAGGGCTCCTTGTCTTCTGAAGCCATAGAAAGGAATTCACAGACTTTTTAGATAAGTAAGCAGAGAGAAGCAAACTGTCTTGAAAAGAGTTTTATTTAGGAAAAAGGGAAGAATAAAGACTCCCAGGTATATGGTACTTGGGAGGGGCAAGAGAGGTGAGGTGAGTCAAACCTTAGGGAATATATACCTTCTTTCCCTCATTATTCTAAAATTTTACCATTCTTTTTGTGATTGGTTATTCCTTGATGGTCCCACTAACCTTAGAGTTTTTGGTACCTGTAATCTGGTCAATCCAGAATTTTGGGTGCCTGGGGTCCACCTTAGTTTGCATCCATTAGCACTTTTTTGTGTTTGAATACCCTGGCCTTTTTCAAAAGTGTTCATTTCCCTATCTACTGGGCCTTCCCTCCTTTTGTTCTAAGACTTAACTATTTCAGGCTCTCACCTATTCACCTCCCCCAAAGCTGCCCAAATTCTAACTTTACTTGCTTAACCTAGGCCTCACTCCCCCTACAGTATATGGTACTTGGGAGAGGCAAGAGAGCTGAGGTGAAGCCAAACCTTAGAGAATATATACTTTCTTTTCCTCATTATTCTAAAATTGTACCAGTCTTTGTAATTAGTTATTCCTTAATAGTCCCACTTAACTTAAAAATTTCGCTACTTGGAATCCATTCCACCCAGAATTTTGGGTGCCTGGGGTCTACCTTAGTTTGCATCCATTAGATCTTTTTTGTGTTTGAATGCCCTAGCCTTTTTCAAAAGTTTGCATTTCCCTAACTACTGGGGCCTTCCTTCCTTTTGTTCTAAGAATTAACTATTCCAGCTACTCACCTATTCACTTTCCCCAAAGCTGCCCAACTTCTAACTTTTCCTTGCTTAACCAATTGGGGATTGGAAAATTCTACCATAGATGGAAAGAATTCTATATTTCCCTTATTATCTGCTCATTACTAAGTATGGAGTTATAAAGAGCAAAACAGAAGACCAAGCAAAGAAAACAACATAAAGTGCTGAAGAACAATAATTATCAAGCTAAAACTATACACCCAGAAAAACTGTTTTTCAATAAGAAGACTGAATTATAAATAAAATAGAAAATCCTGATAAATAAAAGCTGAGCTATCACCAACTAATCCTTACTGAAGGAATCCCTAAAAGATATACTTCAGGAAGATGGAAAAGGTGTCAGAAGAATTAAAGTGCAAAGAGAAGTGATTAATGAAAAATATTGTAAAATTATGCAGACGTGGTAATATTGATTGTATAAAAAAACAATAGCAGTAATCAGCCTTTAATATTTAAAATAAACAATATAGCATTGTTAGGGGGAAAGACCCTCCTGAATGGATTACACAAATAGGTTATGGACTTCTGTTACAGGGCAGGGAGAGGAGCACCCAGAACCCCCAAGCCTGCCCTCTCTGAATGGGTTCTGCCATCCGCCGCATTAAGACAAACATACAAAAC
>JAGFMF010011457.1:3828385-3911771 GCA_019455555.1 Galemys pyrenaicus | reverse complement strand
CAAGACCAAAAAGCAAGCACAGTTTCTTCACATGTCCCTCTGCTCCACGTGCCTCCTCCAGGTCTCCTTGCTGTTCTCCATCTTCCTTTCTTCTTTCTCCCTCTTCTTTTCTGCAGAAATCTCTTTTTCCTCCTCAGCTCCACCCACTTAGGGCAGAACCAGGATTTTTGGAACTTCCCCCTTTCCTGGGACCACCCTGTTACACTTCGACCCCCATTCCAGACCTACAAGATCCAAAAACTACAAATCCCCTAAGGTCATTATTGAAAAGCAAATCACTAAAACCTAAAAGTGAAGTTAAGCAGCCAGGCTAAGTATAAAAACAAACACGTGGGCCTTGGGGGGGGGGGGTTGCTTTTTCCTGGGGGGCCAGCTCTCAGAGCACTGTTAAGTTCCAGCTCCAAGGAACTAGTAAAATATTTACAGATCTGTAGCCCTCTCTTTCCCTTGTGTTATTCACTAGTGTCATTCCCTTTCCTTGTAAATAAAACCCTTTATTAACCTTTGTTATGTATATCTACAATTAAAGCATTATAAGTGCGGTTCAAGCAAGCAAATAAAAACCCAGTCAAACAAACCCATTTTATATTAAAGTTACCCCGTAACAGCATGAACCCTGAGCAGCAACTACATGTAGTTATGTAACAGGGTCGTCCCAGGAAAGGGGGAAGTTCCAAAATCCTGGTTCCGCCATAAGTGGGTGGAGCTAGAAAATTATGCAGGGGAAAAAAAAAAGAAGGAAGCCAAATAAAGAGATGCAAAGAGACCTAGAAAAAGCACGTGAAGCAGAGGGACATGTGAAGAAGCTGCGCTTACTTTTTGGTCTTGGACTGGTTAAAACAGATGTGGGTAAGAAACCCATAGAAAAGTTAACAATGGCAGTTTTCATCTTAATTTTAATTTTGCTCTTTTCCTCCCAAATTTATCTAGCTCTTCCTAACCCTTTTCTATGGGTCACTACTAAAAGGTCCTTTAAACGTGTGGCAAGCTTTTGGGCCTTACTTTAAGCCAATCCTATTTGGCTAAACTTTTACCCTCAAAAAATAAATAACTTTAAATGCTTAACTTAGTCACTATGTCCTTTATCCTTTCTATATTATACCCTAATTATATTAAATTTCCTTTCCATTAAAAATTTTATATGTTAATCTTAATGCAACAAATAACAAAACCCATTCAAAAAGGGCTGGCTTAAAAGTTCTAGGGTACTCCCTTCCCTGCCCTGTAACAGTTAGAGTAAGTTGAATGGGATAAAAGCATGCTCAGGTTTATATACAAGAAAGGAGAATATGTACATTAACTTTTTAAAAGGTAAAATAATCTTAATTTAAAAAATGCAAAAGTGTTATGCAACAACAGGGTGAAACTGGGATTATGCTAAACAAAATAAGAAGGGGAAAGGCATGTATCAGATGATTTCACTGTGTGTAGAATATAAAAAGCAAGACAAACTAACAGACAAACCAAAACAAACAAACAAACAAACAAACAAACTTTTGGGATCTAACTGCAGAACTGAGCCAATAGAAGGGGAAGTTTTAGGTTTGGGTTTGGGGAGGAAGTTAATGGACTATGGTGGAGGATTACTGATGCTTTCGTGGCGGGCATGGTAAGATAACACACATTTGTAAAAGTCATGAACCTATATACCTAAAACATATATAGTGTTATAAATCAATAGTATAAGATTTTTTATAAATACGAAATATTTCCAAAAATTGAAAAGGAATTGTTAGGGGGGAAGATTCTCCTAAATGGATTACACAAAAAGGTTATGGAATTCAACCCCCATTTCAGACTTACAACATCCAAGAACTACAAGTCCCATAAGGTCATTATCGAAGAGCAGATCACTGGGACCTGAAGGTGAAGTTAAACAGCCAGAATGAGTATGTAAGTCATGGGGTTCTCTCTTTCCCTTGGGAGCCAACTCTCAGCAGGCAGTTGGGTTCCAGCTCCAAAAAACTGGTAGGACAGTTAACAGATCTGTATCCTTCTCTTCTCTTTGTAGTATTCGCCATGTTATTTCCCCTTCTCTTGTAAATAAAACTCTTTATTAACCTTTGTTATATATGACTGCATTTGGGGCATTATAAGTGCCTTTCAAGCATGCAGGTAAAAACCCAGTCAGGCAAACCCATTTTATATTAGGGTTGCCCTGTTAACAGAAGGAGAAACGTGATACATGCAAACTACCTTAATAGACTTAAGGTCACTGTGTTCAGTGTGAACAGTCAACCTCGAGAATCTTATGTACTATCTAACTTCACTTACATAACATTCTTAAAATAACAAAAATAGACATCTATAAAATAATAGTGGTTTTCAAGAGATAAAAATTAAATGGAGTATGCAAATATAAAAAATAATACAAGCGTTTCTTTGTGTAATAAACAGTTGCATGAATGATGTATGAGAGGAAATAGCACAGAACTAAATATACATATATACATATACAAATAAATAATGTATTAATAAGAGCATGAGAAGTAACTCTTGTTTTAATATTTCTTGTCGACCCCTTTCCTGATACACTCTCCTAAAGCCATTGTAAATTTCTAAGTGCTAAGACTAGTAGGAGCATCTTTTGTTTTAGTGAATTGACTCTGGGTAGTCTCTGGGATGACTGTGGATTGCAGTTGGTCATTAGAAAGACCAAGTCATAATTAGAAATTTGAAATTTCAGCTCTACTCCCTACCTCTTCAGCCTATCAGGAGATGAGAAGAGCTAAAAAGAATTAATAATTGATCATGACTATGAGAAAATCTCCATAAAATTCCAAGAATAGGAACTTCAGACAGCTTCCAGTTTGGTGAACGCGTCCACACTGGGAGAGTGTCATAAACTAACTCCTTGGGAACAAAAGCTCCTGCACTTATGATCCTTCCAGACTTTGTCCTGTGTATTTGTTCATCTCATTCCTCATTGGTATCCTTTAATAAGCTAGTAGATTTTTTTAAGTGAAACTACACAATTATAACACTGCATATTTCTCACTAACCAGATTGGTGTCTGTCTGCATTTTTGCAGATTGTAACCATTTATATAGGTTAAGAAATTGTTTCCATAAGGTAACATTAAAATGCACATATTACTCAATGTATTTTTATCTTTCTATATCCAATTTCTAAAAATCTGGACTGAGAAAACATTCATTGCAATTATGTGAATCCTTCAATGGAATGTGGGAATAGTAGATATCTTCATCTTTCATAATGTCTCCATGATGGAAACAATTTTATAGGTTTATTGTCCTTCTGAGTTCTCATTTGACATTTCTGGGAAAAATCTGCACAGCCTTTATTATCCCTTAAGTGCTCCTGCCTAATGTTAGTACACATGCTAAATGCCTTTTTCCTTCAGTATTTTCATTCTTCCAAAATCTAAGAGAGAAATACTATTATCCTTATCCAACATTTGAATAAATGAATTTCACAGAGGAGACTTAGCTAATCCTCAATGAAAGAAAGAGAAACAGCTTAGTATCAAGGGTTCTAGAGAAAATTCCTTCATTTCTTCCAGTATACTCTGTGACCACTTCATAGCTTTAATATTCAGCCAAATCTTACTGTGTTTCTATGACACAAAAATAAATGAAATACTCCTTCCAGAGAGGAGGTGTTCAAATCATTAAATACAGTGGTAAATAATATCCCCAAAGGCTCACTTGTACTCCATTTCCTTAGCTGCTCCTGAAATGACAGAGCTTCCATTCCCTTTTTTGTACTGGGTCATCACTTCTGAATTCTGCCCAAAACTGTGCCTGGGACTCACTGGACGCTACACTTGAGCTAGAAGCAGTATCTATGTGGAATATCTTCTCTGCAAAATAGTGAACAGTCAAACCTACCTTAGCTCTCAGTAGTGGCATCGCAGAGGGATGAGGAAAAGCCAACAGGAGCCCTCTCCTCTTTGGGCTGTTTATATTTAGATACCCTACAAGTGAATTTTGAGTTGTGGTTTGAATGGTGACAATTTAATTTGGTGCTGGAGTGTGAGTGTTCATCTGGCACTTATGCTGAATAATTGCATGAGCAGAGCAATGTCTGTAGACCTCTCTGGAAAGAGAGGCAGACTTTGTGAATGTTCTACTAAAGAGATTTCAGAAGATTCTTTTTGAACGAATTTTGAAGATGAGATAAAATTTATCATTTAATTCTGAGATATTGCATGCCCTCTTGCTTCAAAGTCTATGGATTTTTTCAGTGTATTACTTTTTAATTAATTTTATTTTTTTCTTAGGCAAAAATAAGCTGATGTAATTTATTCCCTGTCCTTCCTCTCATGCTGTTAACTGCATGCAGTCAAGATGCTAATTACAACCACCTAATTTAAATGCCAAGTTTGCCCTGAAATAGATTTCTAGTAATTTTGTGAAATTACCACTGGGCATGGAAGATGCAAAAAGTAAGTTCAGATAACCGGTGTTTTGCTTAAAGGGATTTAAATGACGAAGAACTTTGGCATTTTCAGTCACTGTGCCCTGCACATTATACAGAGAGTAGGGGAATGGGGTAGGGGAAGCAACTGTGGTTAGAAATGCACTGATGGTGGCAAAGCAAGGCATTGTGACAGAATCAAAAAAGACTATTCATCTTTATTTTGGGCACTTTTCTGAAGCCAGCCAGAACTTTTGTGAGGAAGCTGTATTCAAATATAACTGTTAAGTCCCATTGTTAAGGCCCATGGAATGTCGGGCCTAGCCCAGGAGTTTGTAGTCTCAAAGTCCAGGTCCACCAGCCTGGTCTGGAAAACCAGAACTCCAGCCCTTATTTAGTAATAATGGGCCGAGCTGCCTCATGTGTCTCAGGCACCAGGCCCCCACCATGTATGATCATAAAAAGTGGCTGTATTAACCGACTGGGGTCCCAACCCTGCCTGGGCGATGCCGCTATGACAAACGTTCCACTCTGGGGTTTCGGACCCTAGCTCGAGCTAGCAATAAATCCAGCCTTGCTTTTGCATCAAGTCTGAGTCTTGGTCGTTTTTTAACTCATACCTTTCTAACATAACCAATACAGAGTTATTTAAACTACAATGAATAACATGTGATTAAAGAGTAACCAAGCCAATCTATAAATAGTATTCTATCTTCCTCAAGCAGCTGGTAATAAAAATAAATGTATAGAAAAAAGCAGAGCTGAGCATCATGGGACTGTGTCAGGGAGCTGTTAGAGCTGACATCAACATGTAAACTGAGTCTGATAGGGCAGAATTGGTAGCACTTGGCAGAAAAGCAGTCTTAAGGAATGGTAATGACAGGTCTCAGCTCTTGAAGGCCACAGGTCAAAGATGAAATGATGTCAAGTTAATTGAATGATATTTTTGGAATAAATGGATTTAGTTATGGGTGGAGTCAGGTGAAGAGGTAACTCAAACATTATATAAAAGAAGGGTCAGAGTCAATTATTTCTACTGAATTTTATAACTCTTTATTCTAAGATTTCAAAAGTTATCACACTTGTGAATTTGCATTTATAGCTAAAGGGAAGAGGTTTTTTAAATGACCTATAAGAATGGGAACACTTCCTTATTCCTGTCCTTTGCACCTTTTTCCTGACAATGATGGAGTCTCTGGATGACTATGAAAGTTTGGACCACTGAAGTTTCAGAATAATTTTCATGGTCAATATAGAAGTCTTTCCTAAGTAATAGCCTTTCTTAGTATACATTCAAATTTCCATCATACCCAGGTCCTTAAAGTTAATGGGTTACCCACAGGTGTATTTTCCAAACTATTTCATGTCTTCAAAGTTTATATAACCTCAGAGGAAAACTGCCCAAGTCCATTAAAGAACCTATTCATTGACAAACAGTGATTGATCATCTAAAACTTCCAAGGATCTCCTTTCCAATTAGCTGATTCACAGCATGATTAGAGTTATGCAAACACTGATGGTGAGTCTCAATGAGTTGGTGATAATGAGGGTTCCTGAATGTAGGGCCTATTCATCTACAGTGATGTCAATGCCTCATTTACACAAATTATCAAAGACTCAGCCCTATTATCAAGATTGTATAGTAAAGTCTTATGAATGGCAAAATTCAGTCTAATCCAGTTAGCTTTGTAATAATATTTATCACACATCAGGAATTCTATAATCCCCCATGAATGTTTAACAACCTATAATTTCTTTTTTCCTTATCAGCTGGGTCAAACCTGTAAAAATAAGAAAACTGGAAATGCACATTTGCACTTCCCTCCTTGAGGGATATAGGGGTATAGGGATATAGGGGTATACCTCCTTAGGGGTATAGGTTTACAAATGCATGTTTTCACAATATACCCAACCCTAAAGCCCCGGTGGAGCCCTTTACCCCATTTTCTTCCAGTTCCCAACAATCCCTTTCTGATTGTCTCAGTTTCACATTTAGAGTTTAGGGGTTTGTTTCAATTTGGTTTTGTCTGTTAGTTTTTTTGTTTGCTTTTTTTTAATATTCCACATCAGTGAAATCATCCTGTAGTTGTCTTTCTCCATATGATTTATTTCACTTAGCATGTTTCCTCAACTTCCATCCATGTTGGGAAATGCCAAGATTTTGTGTTGTTTTATAGCTTATCAGAATCCCATTGTGTTATATACATACCACATCTTCTTTATCCTCCTGTCTGTATTGGGCCCTAACTTTGTTTCCATAGCTTAGTTGTTGTGAACAGTGCTGCAATCAACATAGAATTGCATATATCCCTTTAAAAAGTACTTTTGTATTCTTTGGGTAGATACCTAAGTGATGGCTTGCTGGGTCATAGAGTAGATCTATTTGTAATATTTTGAGAAAGCTCTGTAAAATTCTCCACAGAGGCTAGTTGAATTTACACTCTTGCCAGAATTGTCCACATCCTACTGACACTTGTTTCTGGTGGTTTTGATAGGGGACATTCTCACAAGTGTGAGGAGGTATCTCTTTGAGTTTTTGCTTTGCATTTATCTGATGATAAGTGACTATGAGCACATTTTTATGTACCTATTAACCATCTGTATATCTTCTTTGGAAAAGTGTCTATTTAGCTGCTCTTCTTACTTTTTGATTGAGACATTTGTTTTCTTTATATTGAGTTACATGGGTTTTTGTAGGTTTTTGGATATTAGTCCCTTGTCAGATGTCTGGTGTCTTAAAATTCTCTCCTGTTAGGTAAGTTGTCAGTTTGTTTTAATGATCATTTTCTTCTATTGGACTGTTTTCTTTTGCATCATAGTTGCTGCTAGAGTAGTGGCGCAGGTCACCATTTTTATATATCATGACCCTATATACCAACATTCAATATGTTTCACTTTTTAATTTGGAAATGCTTTTTGACATGCACACATCTGCCACCAATTCAGATAAGACTGAGGAGAAATGGTTGGGTCACCAGTGCCTAAATTCTAATCAACTGGCTCAGAACTCCTCCATTTACATCTGTTCTGCTTTACAAAGACGAGAGAAAACAAAAATAGAGGCTGAACTAATCTGTCTTTAAAGTGTCTATGCAGAGCATGGCCCTACATTAAGAAAGACTTGTCCCACACCAAGTGTTTGCTTCTAAGGATGCCATGTTTATTTTATTTTAAAAATATTTATTTATGCATACAAGAACTGGGGTACAGGCCAGATGTGCGAGGGCAGTGAGAGGATTCACCAGAGACAGATTGGGGAGCAGAACAGGCAGATCGACTGAAACGCACTGCTGAGGGGAGCAGCGGGTGAGGCAGGAGAGGTTTGCTGCACCATGTGGGTCACCCCCTAGGCAGGGCTCAGGGATCAAACTCTTGCTGCAGTGGCTGCTGCCTTCTTCATAGTGCATTGCTAAAAACCAGTTCTCAAATATTCATTCTATGTGTTCAAAATATGTTATATGTTAGTAAAATGACCACATAAACCAACTTATAATAGGATAGTTATTTGTGTGTTTAATTGAATTCTGGATATTCAAGGGAGGGATTTTTGATTTTAATTGCAAATATTATTAGTTGTTTGGAAAGAATTGCTTTTTCAACCAAGAGGAATGTAGGAAGTAGAAGAGTACATGGGTTAGGTTCACAAATCATACAAAATTCTTTTCTACCACTTATGAATAATAAGAGAGGATGTTTGCCTTAAGAGTCATGTGCTCCTTTTCCTTCAGTCTGTATATTAATACTTACTAAAACAGACTGCTGGAAGATCAGAGAGGGCCAAGATTGAGAAGTAGTAGTATGCTATCCAGAGTATATGCTACAAACTCTCAAAAATGCATGACCATTACTTCTTGTCTATCCTGAGTAACAATTTCACATACTTTGAAGTTCCTTTCCTTAACAATTCCTTCATACTTATTCATGCTCAGAAATGCATTATCAAATAGACATATTATTAACATTGCCTTTTCTTGCTTTTAATTAGGGGTTTATGATTTTCAAGCACTAAGTAGGGTCTAATATTCTACAAATTTATTAAATATTCTATTGCACTTATTACCTATAAAAATATGCCAACCTGGCACATTACAGCTATTATAAGTTAAATACTCTTTGTATACATGTTTAATTATATTTAATTTAATTGACAAATATTCCATCTATAATTTATTTTCTCACTTGCATAACACAGAGTATAAAACTATCATGTAGTATAGAGTTACAGAAATATTTCATTGTAACTTAATTGCTCATGTATTATGATAGGGATCAGCACATTTTGCCACCAAGAAAAAATGAGAGCAGTTAAGGGAGAAAAAAGGAATGCATGGGAAATTTGTTAGCAATTAGAATGAGATAGCCCAAATGAGGGATTCTGCCTTCAAGCAGGAGATGTATAAGCAGTATAAGGAAATAGGAAATTATGAAGACAGGTGATTTTTTTTTTAATAAAATGCAAGGATTTGAGTTTTTTGAAGTCAGAAAATATAATGATCAAGTGCTGCAGGATTGTTACATAGATTATCTCACTTAAATTTCACAATAATGCTGAAAGTTGTGTCACTTAGACAGTTAGTCAACAAATTTGATAAAATGAAAGCACAGAACAGGTTAAAGAACTTAATTTTAGGTCCTTTTGTTTCTAGATTCATGATAGTTTTGTTCCTACAGGTGGTTGGGAAAGGCCAAGCAGGAATGCAAGGATGATGCTGTGACTGCAGGAAACTTTCTTAGTGTCTTCCCTATTGCACCTCTCCCTGGATAATGGACCATATGTAATTATGGATGCAATAGTCTAGGCCACGGTCATGATATAAATTATTTGGCTGGAGCTGAGGATTCTATCTTGTTCACATGCCAAAGACATACCCCGGAACAATGGACAGAGATGTCATGCATAAAACAATTTTATAATTAAAGTTGTTTGCCTGTTTTGGAAAGAAAAGTGTTTACTCTGCAAATCTCTGCCTCTTCCACCTTCCTTCCTGCTTTGGAAGAGATGTGAGGCTTTCTGTCTCACTATGACTATACCGTGACCTGGCTGTGAACTCGAGAGGGCTGACCCATCTACTTTGTTGAGTCCTGTAACTATCCCCAAAGTCTAATATGATACCATGGCACAACAAGATGCTAAGTAAAACATATAGATGAAAAAAATATAAGTGAAATTCTCAGACTCCTGAGACTGAAAGCAAATACTTTTAAGAGTTCACACTGGAGGAGAGACAGCTGTACTAAGCACATTTGGAAGTGGTCATTTAAGCAGATCCCTCAAGGCAAAAATACAGAGAAGCACAGATCTTTTATAAAGTGCTGGAAAAGGAGGCTGGGATTAATGGGCCAGTCTGGGCAGTTCATTGTGAATACTTGAGCTCTAGAACTCCCAGTCTTAAACAGGAAGCATATAGAAAGTACCAGCTGTTCATATCCTTCTTTAGCTGTTGAGGATTTACAAAAAGAAACAATAGGATGCACGTAGTCCAGCTCATGTTCTCACTCCGATTATAGGTACTATTGGGGGAATTTCTTTTCTTAGTCAAATAAAAATAGATCTCCCAAAGATTAAAGAAATTCCAAGCAGAAATCATGGAATAAAAACAATAGATGTATTATAATATTTTTTTAGATTTAAAACATTAATAGAAAAGGGGATGAAGACAATAGAACAAAGAGCATCTGACTTAGGTAACCAATTTTGATCAAACCCATTTTGACACTCTCTCTGTATCTTCCCCCACCCCAAAACCAAGGAAAGTAACATGCACATATCATGTTGTGGATTCACATAGGGATAATATTTCTTTCTTTCTTTTTTTTTTAAAGATTTATTTATTTATGCATACAAGAACTGGGGTACAGGCCAGAGGCGTAGGGGGCTGAGGAGATTCACCAGAGACAGAGCAGGGTACAGAACAGTCAGACTGAAACACACTGCTGAGGGGAGCAGCGGGCACAGCAGGAGAGGTCTGCTGTGTCATGTGGTCAGCTCCTGGGTGGCAGCAGGGATCGAACTCATGCTGCAGTGGCTGCGCTTTACTTCATGGTGCATTGTTTAACCCAGTGCACCACCAGGGAGGTCCCGGGATAATATTTCTTATTTCAAGAAAGACAATCTATGTCTAAGAAGAGGAAGAACCATCATTGGATATAAATAGTGTTGCCTTTATGACAAATAACACAGCTAATTTTTCAAGTTCCTATAAGCTTTTAATATGTGAGATTACATTTTAGAAGGACGAAATGCCAGAGACAACATATAATTCTATCTCCTTACAGAGTAGGGTCTGAGAGGATGTTAAATGTGTTCAGCTGTTTTTCAGCTACAACATTTTTTAGCTGCATGTGGATCCAGATGGGAAAAGGAGCTGAAAATTCTGTTACCTACCATATCTTACAGTGATATCTGGCTTCAAATAAGAATAATGGAACCTGGTGAACTATGGTTAATACTTGAGTTCTATTTCACCTACCCTTGGCTCAGACTATGAGCAAGCAATACAGACATATGGACACCCTGGAATTTATCAGACTTGAGTCAGTTTTTGGCTATAGTACCTGTTAGAAATGTGGATGGTGGTGTCAGACATGCCTGAGTTTGCAGCCTGTATTGTACAATCTAGCAGCTGCACAACCTCAGGAATGAACCATCAGTTCTAGAAGGGGGCTAGTCAGGGTAGCTTCATTTTAATTTTATTTTTTTTTAAGATTTATTTAGTTATGCATACAAGAGCTGGGGTATAGGCCAGAGGGGCCAGGATATGAGAGGATTCACCAGAGACAGAGTGGGGAGCAGAACAGGCAGACCAACTGAAACACACGGCTTAGGGGAGCAGCGGGCGAGGCAGGAAAGGTCTGCAGCCCCATGTGGATCTCCTCCCTGGCCAGCAGCAGGGATCAAACTTGTGCTGCAGTGGCTGGGGCCTGCCTCGTAGTGGGTTAAGCAATGCACTAGGAAAGCCCCTCATTTTAATTTTCTGTGAAGATTAAATGAGATTTGTGTTACCTCACCCCAGTTTAAACTATTTCAAGTGAATCAGATTAATTTTATTTTATAGTCAGAAAGTACTAATGGCTTTTAGTCTGCTCTCTGGCTTTCACTATCCCTGTATAATCCCATATGTTACTAATATCCAAGTACTTATTCTTAGTCAGACACTGTACTGTAAACAAATACCCAGGCATTTATTCATCACATCCCATAAAGTGGCTATTATCTTCCTTTTAAAGGGAAAATACTCAGGTTCAGAGAAAGAATACCAGATGACAGAGCTGGTCAGTTGTCAGGCCTGAGTTTTGTTGGGGGGAAAATGAGATCAAGTAGGTGATCCATTCTCACCAACATCCTTGATAGAAATTTTCAGCAGGTCTGACTTTTTCCTGGACAATAACCATTAATTAGAGCAACAGAGAAACCTTAAACAGTGAATCCTTTTAAGTTACAAAATCCTTCAAGACCTTAACTCTCCAAATTTAATGTGAAGTAATAAATACTAAAACAGAATTTTCATCTCAACCCTGGACACTAGTTCTCAGTGACACTAGACAATTTCATTAAGCTCAGCTCCCTGAAAATGAAATAAAAAATCTACATTTAACTGAGATGTTACGAATGTTAAGTAATTATATAATGTAGTATCCTTGATATTGATTATTGCAGTAAATATATAAGGGATGATTATTGACCTGCAGACAACAGGGGCCATGGCTCTTAGAGAAAAGAATGATGTTGTGTTTCTTATTTCTAAAATTGTTGAGTAGGATGTTGGTGGTGGTATTTTTTTTTCTACAACTTCCGCTACAAGCTACTACAGAATGGGTGGTTCAAATAATAGGAATTTATTTCCTCATAGCCCTGGCCATCAGAAGTTCAAGATCATGGTGTCAGCAAGGTTGATTCCTCCTGAGATGTTTCTTCTTTGCTTAAGATACTGTCTTCCAACAGTGCCTCTTTTTCTCTATTTGAATGTGTCTTTATCTCTTTTCTTATAGAGTCACATGAATTAGGACCCACACCAATGACCTCATCTTAACTTAAAAACCATTTTAATGGCTCTATTTCTGAATTCTTAATTCTAGGGGTTCAACATATGGGTATGAGCAGGAGAGGTCCGCTGTGCCATATGTGGGTTAGTGCCTGTTCAGGGATCGAATTCAGGATGCAGTGTGACAGCACTGAGACTTAACCCACATCCCACCAGAGAGGCCCTACTTTTATTTTTATACCATCTGTCTCACCTGTATAACCATCTTGCAACTCTCTTCCCCTGTGTTAACATCACTTCAGTCTTCTGTGACCACTACTTTATTTTATTTTGTTTTGTTCATTTATCCCCTTAATATTCCTATATTGCACATAGGTGAAATCATCCAATATTTCTTTGTATCTTTCTGACTAATTTCACTTTTCATAATCTGCTTGAGGTACTTCCATTTTGTTTCAAATGGCAAAATTTCATTTTTTCCTTATGGCTGTATAGTATTCCATTTTGTATACATAGCACATCTTCTTTATCACATCATCTATCAGCTGGCATGTAGGTTACTTCCATACCTGAGATATTATAAATGTTGCTGGAATAAACATTGTAGTGCATATGACCCTTAGAGATGATGCTTTTATAGTTTTTGAGAAGATATACAGAGGTGGGATTGTTCAGTCATAAAGCAAGTGTACTTTCAAAAATGGCTGCACCATTTCCACCCCAGCATATACATGTCCCTCTTTCTGAATATCCTCACCAACTCTTATTAATAGTCTTTTTGATGTAAGCCATTTTCACAGTGTGAGATTATATCTAAGGAGAACATTTAAAAATGTTTACTCTATATTTTCCTTTTCCTAAATGTTAAACACCATTGCCTCTAATTTACATTAGTGGAGTTTCTAATTATAGAGATATTATACAATACAAATGGAAGGATTATCAATATTTGGCCCAATATTTATATTAAAAATATCTTAAATAATAATAATATCAAAAACCTGGGCCTTCCTGGTGACTCAGCGGTTAAAGTCACAGCAATCAAGCTATCTCCAGCCACTGTGTTATGTGTTCAATCCCTGGCCAGGGAGCTAACCCACATGGTTCTGCAGACCTCTCTTCTCTCTCCTGCTGCTCCCCTCAGCAGTGTTCAGTATATCTGCCTGTCCTGTTCCCCACTCTGTCTCGGGTGAATCTTCTCATCCCCATATCTCTGGTCTATACGCCAGTTCTTATATACACACAAAATACACACAAAAAAATAACGTAAATAACACACAAAAAATAATATCAAAACCTTGCTTATTCTTTGATTTGAAATAGGATTTAAAAAAAATTCTTGATTATATCATTATACTTTTATTATGATAGAAATTAAGAAAATATGGTACATACAATTTGAAGACTATGGTAAAATAAAGTAAGGAAATAAATATCATTTCTATACTCATTTTCCAGAGAATAAACTAAGGATAAAACTGTGCACTTTTCCAGGTAGCCTTCAAAAACTGACATGGAAACTATTCCACAAATAATGGCCAAAATTGGCATGTTCTCTGTTGTAAATATTACATTGTAATCATAAAATGTAATTCCCTTAAATGTGATTTTAATGGATAATTAACACTTCAAAATATCAATATCATTCACTTATCTCATCATTTCCCTGAAGTTTGGCTTAGGGAGTATTCATAGTCTTGTTTCTCGTTGCATTTTTTTCTGTTGTGATGGTGTATTCATCCCCTTTGCTTATTTCCCTGTTATGTTTGATGACATCACATATATTTAAGCTGAGGGATCATATATTGATGTAAAATGGCACCATATTTTGTTTTTAAACGTTTTACTGGTTCACCTCCGAATAAACATTGTAAATTAGATTCAAGATGATGAAGGTGTATTCCTTACTAAACCAATTAATAGAAACTATGTGGCAATCAGCAGGCAGTGTTAATATTTCATTCATGTGGGGATGTTATCTACTGACTAAATTTTGATGATTTTTGCATCAATTTTTTCCTCCCTTTTTTTCTTCCCCTCTCTTTATTCCATCACTTTCCCTCACAATCACACCCCTACACACACACACAAACACACACATACACACAATCTGGCTAGGCTGACTGTCATTTCTGAAATGTCTGGCACTACAGCTCTGGCTGGCTGGCGGTGATGATGACAGAGAGGCAAGCTTCCCTGCCAAAGTCAAAGACAAATATCACTCTTGCAATAAAACTCAATTACAGTCAAATTAATCACAATAATGTTGTTGCCTATTAGAGAAAATGGAGCTATTTGGAGGAAATCTGTCTAAAACACTGGGAGAGCATTTTACCCACAGAAACTCCCACAACCCCAGTGGGTAGGAGACAGATCACAGGTGGACTTTTTGGCCAGGACATCAGGTCTCACTGGAGTCCTAAGGAATATTCGTCTCTCCCTAAAGATATTTTATTTTGGGGCCTCCCTGGTCGAGCAGTGAGTTAAGCAACGCACTATGAAGCAAAACGCAGCCACTGCAGCAACAGTTCGATCCCTGCTGCTAGCCAGGAAGGGGACCCATATGGCGCAGGGACCTCTCCTGCTGTGCCCGCTGCTCCCCTCAGCAGTGTACTTCCGTTGATCTGCCTGTTCTGCTCCGTGCTCTCTGTGGTGAATCCTCTCACCCTCCTCCCCCATATTCTGGCCTGTACCCCAGCGCTTGTATGCATAAATAAATAAATCTTTAAAAACAAAAAAAGATATTTTATTTTAGCTATTTTATTAAAAGCAGAAAAAAATCTAAATTAACAGCACACTGGATACATTTGTTCAGTGCAGACAGATGTTCCTTATTTCCCTGCATCAACAAAACTCCCAAAAGCAAATGGAGATAAGAGGAAAGCTGAGGAAGTCCTTGCAAGGTGCAGAGGAAGAAACTATGATGCCCAGGCCTACCAGTCTCATGCCTACAAAATTTGGTTCAACTTCTTTGTGTTGGCCTCATGGCAAGCAGTAGAAAGAACTCATGTTGATACTGCTTTTCATAAGAAATCTTTTTTCTCCTATTTACTCTGTGTAGACTTCATAGGAATATTTCGCAGAAAGAGTAGTCAAGTTGTATCTATTACACACAGCACAATTTTATTACTCCTTGGAGAGGTGTATGTTCCCAGACTATGGTGCCCTAGAGGTCCTCCTTAGTCAAGAAATTTAAACCCTGGTGGCACAGGGTTTAAGTCTCAGTGCTATCAAGCTATTGGCAGCCTCTGTACCATGAGTTCTATCCTGGCTAGGGAGGTGACCCACACAGCACAGCAGACCTCTCCTGTCTTGTCCACTGCTCTCCTCAGCAGTGTATTTCAGTAAATCTGCCCATTCTGCTGCCTACTTTGTCTTTGGCTAATCCTTTCACTCCCTGCTCCTCTGGCCTACACCCCACTTCTTGTATGCATAAAATTAAATTAAGTTTAATTTAATTTAAAAATAAATATTTTTAAAAAGAACTTTAACTAGCCACCTCCATGTGTGTGCACTAATGTTCACACTTGTGTACATTGTGTTTGTGTGTGTGTGCATGCAGAGCAACCTTCCCCAAGCTTACACTGGTAGACTCTATTACTGTATCAGCAGAGAACCCTGCTTAACTAAGGTAATCAGGAAAAATGGGATTTCAACCCCTTACTACATATGCAGAGAAATAAGTTTATTCAATTTTATTATATAAAGGATGTCATTAGCCTTGAGGGTTTAAATTTTTTCATATATAAGTAAAGATATTCATACCCCATAAAACTCTGAAAGAGATTAGGAAAGATAGCTTGCCTAACATGGCTAATAGAGGATTTGGGCCAATGACGCTACTCATGAAAATCAGCATTCTTACCTCCTTACGCCTGAAAGGTTTTGATGGAAAGAAGAAGAGCTATACGATTATAGGAAATAGAAGGGAAAATTCAAGAAGGATACAATCAATCGATGTGAGAGTTTTATACTTTCTATTATTTATTTTTTATTTATACTTTATATATTTTTATGTTTTATGATATAATGTTTATTAAATAGATGGTGACTTAGTGTGATATGCTACAAGGGAGCAGGGGGATATACCCTGAGAGTACTGGAGTGACTTATCAGGGGTGAACTATGCAGGAGGGGGTGCCTTGAGCTAGGGTAAGGTATGCATTTGCAACATGCAGGCAGAGGACAAGAATATGTGAGATGTGACATCAGGTAAGCTCTCTTGCATGCGGAAGGTTGGTGTTAAAACACAGAAAAGTGCTCACTTTTACTTTGGTCCATCAGCAGCATGCAGATTGCTTACACATAAGCAAATGTGTTAAGTTGACAAGTGTGCAACATGTAAAATCACTTCTTTTTGATAGAATGAAATATCAGTACTTGATTCTTAGTGTTTATATTCAAGGTCTAATCTCTTCTAGTATGAAAAAAGAAATAATGAGTGTATCTAATTAAACCCATATGACAGGCCAATAATCTGGATAGCAAAAGTATATTGTTTTAATTATGAATACCAATGGTTACTATGGCAATGCTGTTTTCTGAAAAATTATAATGGATTTTTAAGTACCTTTTGAAGGACATTGTCTTGGGGAATGTTTTTACAATATGTTTGGCTGACAGAAATCATGTAGTGCTTGTGCCCTGAGTGTGTCTGTGTCTCTGTGTATGTGTTCACATTTTGAACATTATGTGACATTTTCAAAAGCAACTATTGTTGAGGGTGAGAACATGATTATTCAAAATAACATCTACAGCACACTCTTCCTATTTTCACTAGTCTGTGTTACATGAAGAATTAGTTGCAAAGAAAGTTCAGGTAATCAACATGAAGGGATTAAGGGATTGGCTTTCATCTGTTTATTCATCTTTTTAAAATCTAAATTTGTTTATATTTTTACTCATTATTTTCTGACCAGTTTCCCTTTCCCTTTTCATCTCTCTCTTTAGAGATTATAAAGGTAGGTTTTATTAAACAGCCCTTCCCCTAATATGTTTGATATCTCTTCCATTATAAAAATGAGTATTAATGTCTAACATTTATTAAGTAGATTCAAAAGTGAACTGGCCTTCATGGCACAAAAGCCCATTTCTTATGGCATTTCTTGAGAAGTAACAGCACTGAGTGTCCTACTAAAACACTTTTTAAACCTTCCTAGAATAGATTTCTAGTAAGCCATGTGGCTATACGTAAATGTTCCTGTGAGAATTTTAAGACAACACTATAAAATTATTTATTTATAGATGGCAGTTTATCTAAAAATTATTTTTTAAAAAAGAAACACTGAAAGTTCTGCATACATGATTAGTTCATAGGTGAAACAATAAAGGAAGAACAAATAAGAAACAGGAAATAGAGAAAAATACAGTAATAAAGTAGAAAGGTTTAATAATAAAGTTAAACTAAGTATGTCTTGTTAGAGACATTGAATCGATAGCAGAAAACATTAGAAAATTTCTTCACTATACAGTCATTTTCTTTATTTCTTTTATAATAATCAGATGATGTGTTAGTGAATTCTCAAGGACACATTTCTAAGTGCACAAATCAAGTTTCGACCAAACACTTCTGCAAGGCTAGAGTAATTAAAAATAAATCAATCAATTAAAACTTTTATGTTAATTAATAGGAGCTTTAATAAATTTTTATGTTAATTAATAGGAGCTTTAAAAAATTATTTATTTATGCAATAATAACAGGGGTACAGACCAGAAGCGCAGAGAGTGAGAAGATTCAGCAGACACAGTGTAGGTATGAGTAGAACAGGTAGATTGACTGAAATACACTGCTGAAGGGAGCAATGGGTAAAACAGGCGTGGTCTGCTGTGCCATGAGGGTCATATCCCTGGCCAGGGATTGAACTTATGCTGCAGTGGCTGAGGATAGCTTCATAGTGCTGTGACTTAGCCCCTTGAACCAGCAGGAATGCCCTTAATTAATGAGAAACTTTAAAAAATTCTTAAAAAGATAACATCATCTTCAAATCAATAATATCTGAATTCACAGATTTCTATATTTAGTTTCAATAAAACAGTTCTTTTGAAAAATAATGAGCCCCTAACAATGAACATGCCTATTTACCAATAAACATTAGAGCCACTATAAAGTAGAGCAGTGTTTTTCGAAGTGGGGTCCTAAAGAAGCTTCATCACGTTCATCTGAGATTTGTTCGTAATATAAATGATCAAATCCACCCATCTTTACATGAATCAGAAACTGTGGTATCTAAGTCTTTGTTTATATACCAACTCCCTAGGAGCTTCAGATGCAAATTAAATTTTGAGAATCACTGCTTTCCTTGTAGGGACTAGATAAAAGGGAGGTTGAAAAAATGGGTAGCCCCATAGTAGCAGGATAGAATAATGATTAAGACTGATCTCTGAACATACACGTTCAAATATGTTATCATAAACTTCTAAACTTCACTCAATTTACATTTCAATAATTTTTCAGTTTCCTTACCTGTTAAAAATCATAAATCATTATATGCACATAGTTAACACTCTATAAGTACTTACTTTCTAGTGATTTTCTAATCCACAAAATTTGAGTTAACAAATGTTTATTAAATTCAGTTTAAAATTAAAAAAATAATTTATTTACACTTTCCAATTTGTTAAAATTAATTCTGGCTTTTGGCACAAAACTCTGGTATTTATACCTCTGTGCCCACAAATTTTGAATAAACAAAATTAAAATGAACAGAGCATAAACCTGCCAAACTCTTTGGGAAATGCTGCTCTACACATCTGTACTAGAATAAAGGTTTTCAGAGTTGGCTCCTGTAAAACATGAGATTTCCACAAGATGACCAAAGTGATTTGCTGTTAAAATAATGTTGCCCCGGGGCCTCCCTGGTGTCACAGTGGGTTAAGCAACGCACTATGAAGCAAACCGAGTTTGATCCCTGCCGCTGGCGTGGAAGGTGACACACATGGCGCAGCAGACCCCTCCTGCTGCCCTTGGCAGTGTGTTTCAGTCCATCTGCCTGTCCTGTTCCTCATTCTGTCTCTGGTGAATCTTCTCACCTCTCATGACTCTGGCCTGTACCCCAGCTCATGTATGCATAAATAAATAAATCTATAAATAAAATAAAGTAATGTTGCCCCATCTATAACTTTAAAAATTGAATATTTAAAATATAATTAAAGAAATGAACTACTTAAATTATGTTTTTAAACTATTATAGGCACTATAGGAACTATATGCGTATAAAACAAATATTTTATACAATATATTCAATAATATTATAAAATAATTCACTATACCAATGTTTCTGAATATTTTACAAAAGCACATCCTAAATTTTGGAAACTTAAAGACTAACTGGGAATTACTATTTTAAAGAATATTCATTCCTTTTTGAATGCAACAATTTTCTTGTTTTTAATCTATCCACAACAACGTCAATACCATGGTTGTTAAGTCTTTTCAAATGATTGAACTAAAATTCTGTGCTCTAAATAGCTAATGAGAAATTTTGAGGACTTAGAATCACATTTACTTTAGAAAACAAACTCATTTTATATTCTAGGAGATATTAGTAACGCTTCATGCTTCTTGACCACACAACATTTCCTGCAACACCCAATGAGGCTAAGCAGTACCTTTGGAGTCAAAAACATATTTTAGAACATTAATACATATTTTCAGCGTCAAACTTTCCAGCCGAAAAATGTATTCTTATCAGTATTGCATACATATTTCAAACAAATATTACAATGATATGAAAGTATAAAAATCTTACAGCATATCTAAGGACTCCATTCTGAAGGGATGTAGGAAATGCCAGTAATAGTTCACTAAGCATCAAATTTTTGTTAAAAGAAAAATAAAGACATTTATTTTAAACTTCTATGCACAGGAAAATTTTTCTGTGATACCAATTTTGAGAATTTCCAGATTCAGTGGCTTTATTCTTCATGGTAAATTCCTGCCACAGTTATTCACTAATTTAAAAATATTGTTATAGTGCTATAATATCTACCACTAACAGCAACTGTTATTTGGGGTGCTGAAATGAGAAGTAATATTACTCTTCACTTAATATCAATTTCTTTTTTTAGTGCATGTAATTTTTTAAAAAATATTTATTTTTTTATTTATGCATACAAGAGCTGGAGCACAGGCTAGAGCTGTGAGAGGTGAGAAGACTCACCGGAGACAGAGTGGGCAGCAGAACAGGCAGACTGACTGAAACACACTGCAGAGGGGAGTATCGGGTGAGGCAGGAGAGGTCTGCTGCGCCATGTGGGTTCCCTCCCTGGCCCGGGATCAAACTCCTCTGCTGTGCAGCGGATGTTTCACAGTGCAGTGCTCAACCCTCTGCAACATCAGGAAGACCCAGTGCATATAATTTTTAATCATGTTCTTATATTATTTTTAAACTTTAAAGAGAGAATGAAGGGATATGTTAAATATTTAAAAAGAAAAATCCAATCCAGATGAAAAGTCTTTGAAGACAGATGAAACTCACTGATAAAATGACTATTTAATAGGGTATAAAATATACTTAAAACTGTGAGCAAGTTTAATTAAAATGTACTCGGATACCACATTACACTAGTAAGAGTGGCACATAGTAAAAAGAAAAATAGCAACTACAAATGTTTGCCCATGAAGTGGTGAAAAGGAACCCTCCTACACTGCTGGTGGGAATGCAAGCTAGTTCAACCACTATGGAAATCTGTATGGAGGTTCCTCAGTCTGATAAAAATGACGCTACCATATGACTTAGCAATCCCACTCCTAGGGATCTACCCAAAGGACACAGAAACATTAATTCTAAACAACACATGCACCACAATGTTTATAGCAGCACTATTTATAATGGGTAATACTTGGAATCAACCCAAATGCCAAAAAATAGATGAGTGGATTAAGATGATGTGATGCGCACACACACATGCGGGAATACTATTCAGCAATCAAAAAGATAAACTAATGTCATTCACAGAAACATGGATGAACTTGAAGGGATTATGTTCAGTTAAATAAATCAAAAGGAAAAAGAAAAATACCAGATGGCTTCACTTATAGAAGGAAAATAGGAGATCAAGGAATAAAAATAACAACAATAACAAAATGAAAATAAACAGACAACTATAAATCAGAGACATTCTGCAAAGGAGAGGGAGAGATTGGGATCAAAACAGTTGGGAAGAGCACAAAGGGCTATGGTGATAGTGCTGTGTGAATTGGTAGTGGAAATTCTATGGGAACTATACCTCAGAAAAGAAAGCAGACATTGTAAGAATAGACAGACAGACAGACAGACAGATAGATAGATAGATGTATTCATCATTTATTCTGGAGATAACGTAATAAAATAAGCATCATTGCATAAGATTTATATGAATTTAAGGAACATCCTTTCTGAGTACCCATTTTATATCAAATAATTAAAGTAATTACATTTTTAGTGCTTGCCTACCCAAATATGTATGTTCAAAACATGATTGAGTTGTGTGTAAACATATTTATTAGAAATATAGAAACTTTAAAAATATTTGTCCTTCCTCATAATGGAATACAACACAGTCATTAAAAACCTTCTCTGTTTAGACTAGAGCAAAACTTCTCAGTCTTTTACTTACCAAAGTATATCCCTGAATGAAATTCAGGTCAAAGACACACATAACTCCCAGAATAAACTGTGTCTCTTTTCTCTCTCTCAAGAAAGTAAAAAGAAATATAAATGAGTTAGAGTAACGTTTTACCCTTAACTTTGAATCTGACACATTTTTTAGATAGTAAGTCATTTTGAATTTCTTAGTTTTAAGTACCACAGGTTGAGATTTACATTGCACTGGTCACTCATAACCAAAATTACACCAGTGCACTCAACTAAGAACCAGAAAAGAGAGCAGCCTTTTTTTTTTTTTAAAGATTTATTTTATTTATACATACAAGAACTGGGGTACAGGCCAGAGGTGTGGGGGGTGGGAGGATTCACCAGAGACAGAACGCGGTGCAGAAACACAGCAGATTTTTTTCAAGACCCATAAAGATATAAACCCATTGTTTAGTAAAAAGTCAATTACAAGGCATTCTATTTTTCAGAAATTAAATGCCAATATATTAAATATAATAAAATGGAGAGACATTAAAATGTTAAATAAGTCAGAATTCCTGCAATTATCATTATTCCCTGGAACCTGTCAATGTTACCTTATGTTACATAAGGAATTTTGCTAGTAGAATTCATGTTCCTTAGAGTAGAGAGATTATCCATGCGAGCACAATCTAGTCACTTAAAAGCTCAGTCAGGTAAAAGCAAAGGAAATTCCTCCAACATAATGCAAAAGAGATGCAGCAACAGAAGTCAGAGTAATTGAACAGAGGAGCATTTGAAGCACCACTGCTGATTTAAAGATGGAGGAGGCAAAAGATGAGCAATGCAGCGTACATTAATGGGTTGAGAGAGGCTCTAGCTGACTACCTGATAAAAAACAGGAATCTTAGCCCCACAGTATATGATAAAAAACAGGAATCTCAGCCCCACAGTCTAAGGAGCTAAATGTGCCAACCGCTTGAATGAACTTGGAAGCAGACTGTTTTTATAGATACCCGGCAAAAGCCAAGCCAGCAGACACCTTGTTTCCAGCAAAGCAGACAAATTAGTGAAGTCCACCCAGATTTCTGACCTACAGAACTGAAAGTTAATACATGTGTTTTATTCTAACCTGAAGAGTTTCTGGTAATTTGTCATGGTATTGCTAGAAAACTAATACTGTGGTATATTAGGGTTATGAGAAGAAATTAATTTTATTCTCTACCCTTTTGACTTTTTCTAAATTTGCAATAAAGAAAAATTATAAAATTTTAACTTACTTACATTTTAAGTTACATGCTTTTCATATAGGTAAGGGTTAGTATATTTATGAAAATTCCATTAGCAAATCAATTTTAATTGCTTTAAATGGGTTTTCCAACTAGGTTTTTTTTTTTTTCCACTTTGCTTTCTCTGACAGTATAATCTATCGCCATAATATAACTGTTCAATGTTTAAATCAAAGTTGTTATTTATTTTCCTAATTGATAGCTACCAGTATTCTGATATAGAAAATAATGCTCCTATAGCTCTACAGTAGAAATCACATCCATTTCTTCCTAAGTATATAGTCTGTGGTAAGTTGGTCCCTAGAATTTGACTAGAAGATGGAGTCAAACCCTCAGCATTGTGAAGTTGCACACCACGTCAGTGCTGATCAAAGCCTGGGCCAGGGCTAGCGCATTTTACAGATGTTGACTTCAGTCACAGACAGAATCTTATTATCTTCCATTTAATATAAAGTATTACAAATGAAAAACCATGGTATTCAGAAGCTTATGATCAAGACTTTTGAATGGGAGCCTTTGAATCCTTACATCTTATTCCCTAGCATATCTTCAGAGCTAACTTCCTTTACTAATGTGTTAAATTCACAAACAGCATATGGCAAATCTTAGTACCAAAAAAAAAAAAAAAAAAAGGCTTTATAAGAAAAGAGACACACATAATGATGTAATGATATGTTATTTCCCTATTAATCAAAATCAAGAAAGATGCCAGGATAGGAAAACTTAAACTGTAAAGAATGAATTGCTAGAGGCTCAGTGGAATCAAGCCTCAGAATTTTAAGCACCCAAACAGTAGTATAATTTGTGAATTGTACATCCAGGGTCCCTACCATGTTTTCAGAGTTAATACTGAGGAAATAACTCCCAGTGTCTCTAGCAGGTGGCAAGGAAAAGTAGTCCTTGTGAAATATGCTAAAAACTTTCTGGACTTAGCATAGCCTGCCTTTAAGAAAACTATTTTAACAGAGCATTACCAGACCTGGGGAAAGAGGAACACCACACTCCAGCACACTTTATCATGTAAGACAACAAAGGCTACCTCTCGCCTTCCTGTGCCACCTAAAGGAAGGAAGATAACTTGAGAAGCATTTGGGAAGTTCTGGTCAGAGTCACAGGTTCATTAAAGTCAGAGACCTTATCATAGGGCCATAGAATATTCTCCTCCCCTAACTCACCACCATGTTAGCAGGACTCCTATACAACAGGGATGACAAAACCAAGGACACCAGAAGAAACTGACCTCTGACATGCCTTCAGCAAACAATAGATGTTATTTGAAAAAGAACTGGAATTAGTTTCAAATCAACATGGCAAACTGAAAGGCAAACTCATAAAGAACTATAACTTATATGCTATGAGAGGAGAAACAATAATCATTTATGTACATGTAATATTCCTTAATTAAAACATGAGGTGGGGAAAAAAAGTAGAAGATAAAATAAAAGTTGGAAAGAAAGAAGACAAAGTTAAGGAACTTAAAGCTATGATAGCTATTAACCCAAGTATTTCCAAAGTCATTTCATTTTTTCTAGTTTTCTTGAGGTATAATTGAGGAATAAATATATTTGAGGTGTATACTATAATATTTGGATACGTGTATATACTGTGAAAAGATTACCACAACCAAGCTAATTAATGTATACATCATTCCCTTTTTTTTTTTTTAAGATTTATTTATTTGTGCACACAAGAACTAGGGTACAGGCCAGAGTCCAGGGAGGTGAGAGGATTCACCAGAGACAGAGTGGGGAGCAGAACAGGCAGATCTACCGAAATACACTGCTGAGGGGAGGAGCGGGCGAGGCAGGAGAGGTCTGCTACGCCATGTGGGTTCCTTCCCTGGCTGGTGGCAGGGATCGAACTCTTGCTGCAGTGGCTGCTGTTTGCTTCCTAGTGTGTTGCTTAACCCACTGCACCACCAGGAAGGCCCCACTCCCTTTATTTTGTGTCTGTGTGAGAAGATTAAAAATCTATTCTTTCAGCAAATTTCAAGTCTATAATATCATATTGTACATTTGAACTCCAAATCTTATTCATCATTCAAAAGTGAAATACCATGCACTCTGACCAACATCCATTTTCACTACCGTCCACACTCTGGAAACCACTGTTTTAGTCTCTGCTTCTATGACTGTGACATTTTAAGATTCCATATATAAGTAGGACCACATAATATCTGTCCTGTATGGACCAGGTTTATTTCACTTTTCATAATGTCCTCCAGTGTTGTCACAGCTTAAAGTAGGTTAAAAACTCAGATGTAGGACCTGAACCTGTAAAAGCTGCTAAAATAAAACACAAGAAAAAAGTTTTGTGACATTAATCTGGGCTATTATATTTTTAAGTATTATTCGACAAGCTCAGATAACAAAAGCCCCAATAAATAACAGCATCAAATGAAAAAGAATGTAAGATAATATTAGGGGGGGATTAGTAAATGGTGAGGGAATGTATGGGAACTTTCTGTACTTTTTACAGTGTTTTTCTATAACCTCCAAACTCCTCAAAATAAAGTATGTGAATTAAAAAATAAATAAAAAGGGATGTTGTTTCCTTTGAAATATGCTATTTGTATGAGGTCCAGTTCCAGGTGTACAGAGAAACTTAGTAACTGTCTCTGTACTGACTCTAACTTATTTTATTCAGTTATTTTACATGAATTGTAAATATAAAACAATTATTTTTGAAGTACAAAGTTATCATAAACAACTATATTATCTAAAAATAGCCTCACCCTTGGCTCTTTCAGAAACAACTTTTATTGTAGCATCAAATTTTGCTTTCTCTTAAGTTCAGGTTTCAACATCAAATATTGGTTTTCAAAGATAAAACTGTGGATCCTAATTAGAAGGAGAATACTAGGGCAGAAGTTATAGGACATACGGAGGTTAGAATTTCCAGCGGACTACAATAAAGGTTTGTAACATATACATTCTTGGTCATTATTCTTCTACATTATTTGCCATTCGATAAAAAAGTTTAAATGATAATAAAAAATGCTGAGTTTTGAGATACTTGCTTTTGTCATTATACAAATAAGGACAATATTTCTAGAAGACACAAGGAAGCAGTCTTATCTATAATGAAAATATCTATTTGAATAAAAATTGTTAAACTATTTTGGGGAGTCAGCTGTGTAAATATCACTGCCTTCCCAGGAGTGGGACTCTATCAGTCATATTCCTGATGATACATCACACCAGTCACCAAAGGGGGCTAATTTCCATGAAGCTTCCATGAAATATTTGCAGATTCTTTACCTTTTGCTTCACTTGCCATAGCTTAGGCATATACACATTAAGTAGGATATAGAAAATTATGGAATCAAAGAACAATGATGCATATAGAAATAAAAAATACAATGACAGACCCATTTTTACAAGTACAGTTTCTCTCTTAGACCCAAGAAGCTCGTGACATTTAAAATTTGCTTGAATATAGCCTTACATATAAAATGAAACTTCACCAGTAATATCAGAAGTGGGCCATTCTCTAAGGGATATTGTAACATGTTCCTTAAAACTAACAGTGTTTTCCCTTGATGTGACAGTATATTTACCCCGTTCCATGATCTACAGTAAGAGTCATAAGCAAACAAGGGCTACAGAACATAATAAGAATGCAGGCACAAAGTCATAACCACAAATCTAATTGTGAACTCAGCAAGTCAAAAAATCCAGCATGTGGAGGGCAGATTTCAAAGACTAGATAGAAGACAGTGAACTAGACAATTAATTCTAAGTTAAGAACAAAGTACCTAGAAAAAAATTCTGGACACTAAGATGAGGTACCACCTTCTGCTTCTATAACTGTATTGCTTACTTGTAAAAAGTGGAAAGGGCAGCTAAGGAATTAAGACAAGAAAGAAATGAATATCCTGCAGACTCATCAAATTTGATTAAATATCCAAAGTTGAAAATAATGCAGTAAAATGAAGATCATAACAGATAGTCAACAGAGTTAAAATTGGTAAAATGCTCAGAAACTATTTGATTAAATGCACTCCGAGCATGAAAACATTTATGCCATAACTTAGTACTCCCAACTCTAAAAGAAAACACTAACCGAAGAATAATGCCAACAGGAAAAAATCCTATGCCTGAAATGGTCATTTTAGTACTTTGTGATAGTCACAAATGGAAACCTTATTATTTTTGAAGAATAACTATTAAGTCTCTAAACAAATGAGGAAAGTATTGATGACAATGATGTTAAATGGTGAAATTGGACACTAAGAACTGTAAATTCAAGTTTTATTATATAATAAAATATATTCAAATGAGACTATAATAATACAATAAAACAATTCAATTGAATATGGCAGGGGTATTGAAATTATGTACTAAACATATTTAACAGTAGGACAAGACCCGTATTTTGTAATGGGAATAAAGGAAACAAGTCACCCATCTGCCAACAATCATCTAGATGCTTTGCAACCATTTCAGTCATTCCACAAAAGGATGGTGGTCATCATAGGGTGTCTACTAATACTTTTTGTTTTACAAATAATGTTGTTTTTTTTAAAAGATTTATTTATTTATGCATACAAGCACTGGGGTACAGGCCAGAGGTGTGGGGGCTGAGAGGATTCACCACAGATCGATCAGGGAGCAGAACAGGCAGATCAACTGAAGTACACTGCTGAGGGGAGCAGCGGGCACAGCAGGAGAGGTCTGCTAAGCCATGTGGGTCTCCTCCCTGAGGCAGGGATCGAACTCTTGCTGCAGTGACTGCAATTTGCCTCACAGTGCGTTGCCTAACCCACTGCACCACCAGGGAGGCCCTGTTTTTCAAATATGTTTAAAGACCATAGCACTTCCTGTCAAAGGACTAAACCCAACTCTGGAACAAGGCACTAGGAAAGTGGTTAAGACATTGATGGGTACTAAGAAGGTGCCTGACTCACTTGTGAGGAGGTTTTAGACATCAGTTCCTTCCCCAATATTTTTGTGTAACTCAGAAAGGAAAAAAAAAAATGAATTAGAATTCCCATATGGCACTTAAAGTTCTAGTTTCTCTCAAATGACTGGATTATTGCACTGACTGTCAATAAGAAAATCTATGAAGTAGTTACAGCTACTGTCTATTTTCACAGGATTCAAGTGGACAGGGAGACATGGGAATATGTCCTCCTGATGACATATAAGCCACATTTCTTCTTTCAATAGCAGTCAACAGAAATAAGCAGGCCATAGAATAGGACAATACAAAAAGCAATTACATAAGTCTAGCATCGCAAAAGACTTGGGGTTTACCTTTTCCTGAAAACTTAAAAGTCTATTCTGCTGTAGAATTTTTATTTATTACCTGTATAAATGTATCACAAACATAAAATTTATTGGTCCAATGTATTTGAATAGATCCATGAACTTTCCACACTAAAAAATGAGGAACTTATTGTATTTCCTTTCTACCCTCTCTTTCCCTCCTCTTTTTTCCCTGTCCCTATTTGATTTTTCTTGTAAATGTAAAGACCTGTTAAAAAAATTGTAAAGTGAGAACACATACACCCCACCAACTAGATTCTACAATTCACATTTGCTACATATATATTTCTACATATATATAATACAATATTTTATTAAAATATATGGTAATACACAATTATGTGTGATGTACAATCTGTATATTATCCATTATAATTTTATTTTAACAAATTTCAAAGTAAGATGTATCAGTATATTTTATTCAGATTGCTCTGTGAGCACATAATTAATTACAGCTTAATATTTATTTGCACTTTTAAATATAAAACAGCATACAGTAAAATACAGATATATTAAGTGAACCCAAAATCATATAGTTTTTTTTTTCCTTTATACTTTCTAGTGCTTTACTTTATACTTATATGGGATCATATTTTTCTCTTTTCCTTGGTTTACTATGGGTCTTCATAAGGTTGAGAAAAGCTAGTTTGTTTACATTCTAATCTTATTTGTTCACAGCATTTTCATATCTTGATTTTTGCTAGTTTTATTACCTATTTGACATTGTCATGGTTTATTTTTACTGCTATACCTAGAATTTTTATAAGTATTTAGGTCTAGTTCTATATTTAAAATAATTGATTATGAATATTTTTATATCGTTTCTTCCCTTTGATCTGATTAAGTCTTAGAATTCATATATGTATCCATTGTCCATTTTCTTTGTTCTGAATGTACTATACATTTGATTTTCTCTTTAACATTGTGACAGATGATAATTCCACCACTTTTTCTCTGTCCTCAAATCTCCTACAACTGCCTGGTCTATTCCCCTCTGATGATCTTGCTGCAGCCATCACTGAAAAAAGAGTTGGGTGAGAAAGAGCTCATCTTTCTATCAACAGCTCCACAAATTTATATACATCTCTACCTACTGGCTTTACTTTGCATAATATCTAAATGAAAGAACATGTGTACTTCTTCTAAAACCCAGACATTCCCTTTATCCTCTCATAGGTTACATATATTATGTATGGCTCTTCTCCTTCTCCAACCCATTACTCTTTCTCAATAACATTCAATGTATTCCTGGTGCACTTAGCACCCATTTTCCATTCAGACTTTCATACTCAACCCTCCAGTACAGTAAATCTTATCAAAACTACCAAAGAACATTTAGTCAAAACACATTTTCATAAATACTTTCTTAACATTTTGATCACTTGATATAAAGGACAACTTCATCTGTCTGCCCATTCTTCCATCCACTTGTCCGTCCGTCCATCCGTCCATCCATCCATCCATCCATCCATCCATCCATCCATCCATCCATCCATCCATCCATCCATCCATCCATATTTAAATCATCTTTTCTTGACTTTTGAAATACTACATCTGCCTGCTTCCCTTCCTACTTCACTAATTACTCCTTCTACTACTCCATCACAAACATTCTCTACCAACTCTAAATGTGTGTCCAAGAGAATAGAACAATTTAGGGGATTTAGAAGTAACTTTTATATCCATAGTCACACCTTGAAACACATGTTGCTCTTTTCCCATTTGTGGATTATCTGTTTTCCTTCACTTGGAGCCCTCCTCTGTGAAGAAAAGAGTCAATCAACACTTTCTCCTATGAAAATAATTTGATTACTCAATGCAAATGTTTGAATCCATATTCTCCCAAAAGGACTGTATAGACTTGGCTACCTGTAAGGGAAGTAATTGAGGTGTCTGTTAGCTATCTTACTGCAAGGACAGTTTTCAAAATAAGATCTTTAATAGTGAGTAAAATTTCAAAAAAAGTTACACTGTCAAATTGCCCATGCTTATGTGTAACAATGATGAATTTAAATAATTTTCAACCTTAATAACCACACCTCTGTAGTAACACAGCATGGCTCTTGCTGATTCATGTGCAAGCCTAAAAAGATCACAAATCATACCTTATCATCAAGGTACATGCATTATAAAGTGCATTTTAAGGTCACTGTCATAGATTAAAGCAAGTAGTTTTTAAAAGCATACAGGAATAGAAATAATAAGCAAAGGAAGAACAATTTAGTGGCAAAGTACACGAAGTAGGTGATAGAAGTTATACAATTTGATATAGAAAATGCCTCACTTCTTGCTCAGAAGACTATACCTATTTTTAATATACATATTTATCATTATTTAACTATTTTGTTGATATATATACATTAGATATAAAATATGGATATTCATTATCATTGCAAACACAGTATGCATGAGCAGGATAATTCTTCTCTCCCTTATACAGCTTCCTGAACATCTTTACCACACTTGGAAATAGGTACAAAAATATAATATAGTCTCTCTCCACCCCCAACTTGCACTGAAAGTGAGCCATCTTTAGCGTTTCCATTTTCCTCTATAGCCAATAAGTCTACACGTCCTGGTATTCATTGCTATAAATTTTCTCTCAAAATTGATACCATCATCACTTGTTTTGGTTTCTTTTGCCCCTTCCTGTCCATATCTCATATGATGGTCCCTCATTGTTTTACATCTTAAACAAAAGAATTTCCTGGGGTTCCGGTAGTTCCTTTTATCTTTCATTATCCATTGTCTCTTGGGAGGATTTCATTCTTTCTCATGATTTTTGTTAATAATTAACTCCTAAAATGACAGAGAAAGCTATACATCCCATTGGATAGCCTCTTCTAGCAGCTCAAACTCAAAATGTCAAATGGAATAATCACATCAACTTTCTACCCAGCCTGCTCTGCTCTTAGTGACCTGAATGAAACCAACATCCACTCTCCACCCAAAATTGACAGCTGTCTGCCTCTTCTGCCCTCTCCCTTTTCAAGCACCCACAGATAAAGAAACTAAAAGGAGCTTTAAATTGATTCCATGAAATAATGTTAAAAAAAAAGAATCCAGTCTTTACTATAAGCCCTCATCTCCTCTTCCTCAACATCATCGTCGCTCAGTAGCTGTTTTTATGTTCATTACCACACTACCAGAGTTTAAATAAGAGAAGCTGGGGGAGCAGGTAAGTGGTGAAGGACTGTATGATTGGAAGATACTTTCAAAGCATTTTCAAAACTGAGTCTGTTTTTTTATAGCAATTTTCTTAAAAATTGCAGGGTCTTATTACCCTAGTTGAGCCTTCTCGATTGTTCTTCCATAATAAGGAAATTGTGTTATATACAGTTGATTCTTCTGATCTCCCCAAAGTTTCTTCCTTTGACATTCATTACTTAATATTTTTACCACTGGCATTTCCTCAGCCTAGCAACCTGATTTTTGAATAGATTTATTTAAATGATCCTGGGTTAATAAGCATTCCCTCAGTTTTATTTCTGGCATGAGATTTGAATGTTTGACCTATCATCAAAAGTAACTGCATGCAGTAACTTTTCCATTTTCAATCAGCTCTATATATCCTGTTGTTAGGGTCTGCTTTAGTCTTCTCAGTAAAAAAATATACCGATAACTCTTTCTACAAGGAACAAAAATCAAGTGAGGACATTCAGAAAGTGGTCTTGTTGAAGTTTCTTTCTCTGGTTTTGAGGAGTAGAGACAGACAACCATTTAGTCCATTGTACAACTTTTTCAAATATACGAACTTCTTCATAACCATCCCCCCACGTCTATAAAGAGCTAATCTCCATTTTCTTAAAATGCACAAAGAAAGGCACAAAAGATTTTAAGAGCCATAGAAAATACTTCCATTATTTCCTCTAAAAGTTTGTATTTGTTAAAATATGTTACTTTTGGGAACTGTTATCTATTATAAACTTAAATTATCTTTCACACACACTATTCTCATGTGTGTTGCTGTCCTTTCTAAATCTAACCTGTCTAAATTCCCGTCACTATTCCCTCACACACACAAACAACACACACACAGTTCTAGTTGTTTCTTTAAGGTTGCCTAAGATTTAGGAAAGATCGCTTTCATATTTTTAAATTAAGAGTCTAATCCCATGCTAGAAATTGTTTTTATTAAAACTCATATGAAAGGTGGTAAGAAAAATGAAATCATGCACAGAAACAAAGCCAAAAGTGTTTACAAACAGCACTGTACTGGTGTCAGAAAAGAAACAAACAAAGAACAGTAGGGGGGGAAAAAAGAGGAAAAGCTGTAAGGAGATGTACAGCACAAATTCAATCTCAGGTAAAGGTACTATAGAGCCTTCCTCAGGAATAAGAGATGGACAATTGGAGGAAGCAAAAGGGACATGGAAACAAAGGAATTTGAAATCACTGAATATATCTGTATTTTGACTTTTATAGTCTTTTCCATTGGAACACTGCCACTGACTTCTCAAAGCAAAATACATGAACAGTTTTGCAGTGCAATAACCTGGCCTCTATTCTCGTCTTAAATTCCCCAGTGAGGGTGTGTGTTTGAGAGGAGAAGCACGAACAAGGATATATGGACTGGGTTTCTTTCAATAAATTCCAATCAAACCCCTCTGACCTTTTGCTTTCCTCTCTATGGCCTGCTATAAGCTGTTTAATTCATAGCCCCACTAGGAACTCCTAAATACATTGCCCCAAGGTTGGAATCTTTACCCATCTAAGACTCCTCTAACCAAAATGACCCTACTCATCACTAAACAGTCAAATTTTCTTCTCCTATCCTGAGGAACAGAGTGGCCACACAATAGTCACTAAAACTAGCAAAGCTTCTACTTCACCCAAATCCTTGTCCTTCTGCTCATTATTACTGTCATAACACAACTGCCATTTAGGAGTCTCTCCAAAAGAATAACGTGATCCACTTAGTCCCCCATTACCACTTCTACTCTGATCCATATTTTTAGTTTAAAGCACTATGGAGGATGGAAGTAATTCAATGCATGTCTCCTCTGATGCAACTGCAAGGTCTTAGACTCTCACTGATTCTCTGGGAGGCTCAATTTATATGTAAGAGTGTTTAGATAAACAAATATAAGAACCCACAGGAAGTCAAACATATATAAAGATAATATGAATTAGGATAATAGGAATACCATTCATTCACAAATTTATTTATTATATGTTACTTTTTAAGTATTAAAGACGTTCCCTTTACTCCAGAAAATAATAGCAATTATGATAATAAATTAATGAGCCACATTCACACACTTACTAATTAAGCCACTCAATAATTTTTAAACTTATAGAGCAAATAGTGTCAGTTGGCAGGTGGGTTTAATAGAAGTTAAATAGCTTGCCCAAATCAGAATTAAGGTAGTATTATTTAGACTGCCAATTGATTTCCAGCATCATATGATGGCATAAGGCATATATTTCATAGGCAGGAGGAGTCCTGTCGTCAAGGATCTTATACTTGAGCAGGAACAATACAATGAGGTTTATAAGACTGTGCCTGGCCTCCCTGGTGGAACAGTGGGTTATGCAACGCACTATGAAGCAAACCGCAGCCACTGCAGCACGAGTTCCGTCTCTGCTGTCAGCCAAGAAAGGGACACACATGGCGCAGCAGACCTCTCTTGCTGTGCCCGCTGCTCCCCTCAGCAGTGTACTTCAGTTGATCTGCCTGTTATGCTCCCTGCTCTGTGGTGAATTCTCTCACCTCCCACCCACACTTCTGGCCTGTACCCCAGTTTTTATAAATAAATAAAGCTTTATAAGACTGTGCCCACAGATAATTTTAAGTCAGATTCTGACAGACACTGTATCCAACTGAATAACAGAAGTAATTAAATAGCTATAGTATCTCTAGGATATTTTTTTTTAAATATTTATTTATGTATACAAGAACTGGGGTACAGACCAGAGTCGTGGGAGGTGAGAATAAGATTTACCAGAGACAGAGTAGGGAGCAGAACAGGCAGATCAACAGAAATACACTGCAGAGGGCAGCAGCGGGCAAGGCAGGAGAGGTTTGCTGTGCCATGTGGGTCACTTCCTTGGCAGGTAGCAAGGATCGAACTCGTGCTGCAGTGGCTGCTGTTTGCTTCATAGTGTGTTGCTTAACCCATGGCGCCACCAGGGAGGCCCTCTCTAAGATATGTTAAGTACAGCATCTCATGGTTTAAGAAATTCTCTAATGTCTTAATCCTCCTGTATTAAATAAGTTTACTACACATAGAAGATCTGTTCTATGGCCAATTATCTGGGGTTGAAGCTTTCTTTATAATGAGAGGAAATTTTTGTTTCAAAAGAGCACTTATATATAACCTCAGGAGTGTTAAAAAGTAAGTTGAATATCTCTTTCATATAATTATTCTTGTCTTACCAAACAAGCCAAATTTAAACCAAAAGCACCAGATGTAGGCGCTTTTGAGGGATGGTGATCATCAGTGAATGGTATAAAACTAAAGGCAGCTTCGTAAGCAAAAAAAACAAAAGAAGATGTAGCCAGAATGGGTCTAAGCATATGTGGGTCTAAGAAGCACACATAGGTCTAAGAAGAAATTCGGAGAGGCATGGGAAAATAATTATATTTTATAAGATACAGAAATTGTGGAAGATGTTATAATCAAGATTCAGTTACCTCACTTATTACAGGAAAGAGTTGTAGAGGGAAAGGGAATGTATGGAAAAATATATGTGTTTTTCAAATTGAATCATTCTATATTTTATATACCTGTATTTCAACAGGTTTCTATATGATGTGTGTGGGCCTTTGGGAGGAAGAGAGATATATAAAGCATGTTACTAAAAAAAAAAAAAAAGGTGGCAGGGAGAAAGCAGACATGAGGCAATAAATATGTGGTTCAACAGTTCTTGGACAAGGAAGCTGTATAAGGAATAGTATTTCCTTGGGGAACCACTAATACACTCATGTGATATAAATAGTATTGAGCATATAATAAAAGCCTACCCAATGCCTGGTCTATACAGTAATTTGAAAACATGGTGAAGCGCTTTAGAAATTCTGCCTCTTCATCCTGATACATGTCTATATTCTTATATGGTATTTCTAAACTGCACTGTCTGAAGAAGGTCTGCCTCTTTAGAACCCATGAATAAGCTTGGTGGGAGTATCACTCTTGATAAAAATATATGTGATTGCTCAACAAGGATGATCCTGAAGTATTCTAACTTAATTTTTAATATCTGTTAACTCTGGCCTCTGATCTCATAGACTTTTACTTTATCTTTTTGGTTTTTATTTTGGTGAATCTATTTATTGGATTTGCTCTTTATTCACCTACATTTCAAGACTATTTGACCAACACCATTCTCCAACCCTGCTATAGTGAAAAGAACTGCTCTGGCATGGGAATTCTTAGTATTTATAGTTGACTTGGAAATTATCCCTAGTCTAAGCCCTATGGTGTTTAACGTTGGGCACTACCAAAATGTTCTGACTAAACTCAAGTTTCCTGAAAGCTTTTCTTTGACGTACCACACTCACTTCTAATCTACGCTTTATTATCACATAGAGGGCAAGAACTTTGACATTTCTGGACAAGGATCATCTATACTGCTGAACACAAAACTGCTAAGCAGACAACCACATAGAACCAGACTATTATTGTTCTTGATGAGTTCCTACAACTTAGACTCTACACAAGAAACAGTTTGAAAAATTAATGAAAAACATGATGATGTTGATAATTATTAAGATGACTTTACTTATATCCCATATTTCCAAAGACTACTTTCTTTATGCTATAAAGAGAGTAAGCCAAGCTCAAATGCACGAAAACCTCTTCAAACTGCTATGTCACTTTTATATGTTTGACTTAAATAACTATATTTTTTAAATTTTTATAGTTGTGTTTTCATTTAGTGCGTATATTTATATAGTTATGCAAATGGTATTGATAGGAGAGCTATATACCGTGTTCAATAATTATTTTTCATTTTTTTAATATATTATTTTTGTTTTTATTTATTTATTTTTTTGGGGGGGAACCAAATAAGGATCAAAGAAAGGAATAAGAACAACAACAATAATAATAACAACAATAAAGACACAAAAACCAAAAATGAAAAGTCAAGGACAAATTGGGGACACTTGGTGGGGAGGGGAGAGGGGGAGGGTTGACAGCAGACGGGAGCACGGGGGGCTGAGGTGATGGTGCACTGGTGTTATGGTGATGGGGAACAACTATTTTTTTTTAAATATTTATGCATAAAAGAACTTGGGTGTGAGTCAGAGGTGGGTGTCTGGGGCAGCAGGGTGAGAGGATTCACCAGAGACAGAGTAGTGAGCAGAATAGGCGGATCTATTGAAACACACTGCTGAGGGGAGCAGTGAACTAGACAGGAGAGGTCTGCTGTGCCATGTGGGTCAGCTCCCTGGCTAGGGATAGAATTCAGGAGGTCACAGTGACAGTACTGAGACTTAACCCCTAGGCCACTAGGGAGACCCCTTGATTTAAACAATTTTAACTTGAAACTGTTTGCCTCTTTTTTTGAAAGAAAGAGAAAATCAAATACAATGCATTTATATCTGTGCCCATCATAACTACAAAGGAAAGTAGGGGTCCATTAAAGACCAGAACTCAGCTTCCTTCTGATTTCAACACATCACTGCTATATAAGTAGCATTGTTTGTCAGTTTCCTCTTCTGTAAAATGGAATTGACAGCACATAGCTCAAAGGGATATGAAATTCAATAAACACCTATTCAAGGAGGTTAGCGTAATAGTTAAATCATCATCTGTATTTTGTGATCATAAGTACTTTGAATAATGGTATTATATATATTTTAAAAAATCAGTGGTAAACATACTAGACAGATCTAATAATTCATCAGAAACTTTTAATGGTGAATATATTTTTTTGAGAAATCTGGCAGTTTTGTGCTGGTAATTAAAAATTTGTTGTGGGAACAATACCTTTATGTAGTAAAGAACAAAAAGAATGTACCAATATATCTGTCAGATTATTTATTGTGCAATAGTAAAACTGGTTATGCTAGACATGGGCTACCATGAGTTTACACAGAAATGTTATAGTCTGATTTTTTTTATATTTAGAAAGTTAATAAAATATAGGTTTAGTTCTTATAAGCCCAAATTCATCTTGTAGGAACTATGCATGTTATTTGTATTCTCAGTATATATTAGAGCTATTATTCTAGCAATCCATCACTTTGGGTTTCTTAGTTGGAAAAATCAGTTTGCCAAGAATCATTTTTTCACCCTGCTGTGATTCTTTAAAATCTCAGAAAACAACCTGAACATAAATCAAAGGTGTACTAACTCTGACATAAAACAAAAACCATCGCTGGAATGAAAATCATCTTTTCAAAGTCAGTCTGGATTTTCAAAATCTTGAAAAATACTTATTTAATGACATGACTTGGAAATTAAAAGGCATATAGCTTTCAGGGTAGACTCATCAGTATTAGACGTAAACATATAATTATACAGAATTATACACTCCTACTCATTGAAATATAAGGTGTGCATGTGTGTGTGTATATATATATAAAATACAGTTATATATAACATAAAGTGGCATCCAGGTATAGATCAATGTAAAAAGAAAAAAAAGAGGCTCTTTCTTAAAATTATCAACACATTTCAAACTATTGATAGTTAATATTAATATTAGATCACTACATATTACTATGCTACATGTTTTATATATGTTATCTTGCTTCAATCTTAAAGTAAGCCTGTATCATAGGTATTATCTGTGGCATTTTATAGATGAAAATCTAACCCCAAAATATTAATTAATCTATTCAAGATCACACAAAATGTAATGTTAATAGTGACTTGAGCCCAACTGGACTCCTAAGGAAGAATTGCCACCATTGCATATTTCTTTTTTACAAACAAAAGAGGCTACTGTTACTAAAAACAAATACTGTGACCTTTCTACTGTATCTAGTATCATAAACTCAGATTATAAAAAAAATACATTTGTCAGCCTCAATTTAATACTTGTTTTCACATATCCAGCCAAGAAGGATCTGTTCAATCAGCCCAATAGGGAGGCTTCTGTTCCAACCCCACTGGCAACAAACTATTAGACCTTACAGTAGAGTACTTTTCTCACAGTGTCTTGGTTACTCTTACTACTCTAAGTGACCTGCTTGACTTTTGCCATAATTATAGGATCTTGAACCTACAGATTGTGTAAACAAGATCAAAGAGAAAAGATAGATATATCAGAATTCACCAAACTATGAGAAGAGAGGGGGGATTAAATAAAAGTTAGAAGGAATAGTAGAACATAGAAATTTGTGTGTTATGCAATATTTTGTGCATACATCAAATTGTCCCTCAGAAACAAACTCTTCAAACACCTAGAAGATATTAAACAAATATTTAAGCCTAAGCCAAAGCTGCCTCTTTGCAGCATTAGAGGGAAGGGATGATTTAGAGTGCACAAATACATTTTTTTTTTTTTTATGCTGGAATCCTTCTTTCTGACAACTCCTCACCAAATGCACACATTCAAATCTGTCCCTAGGCAAAGGGTTTTCAGTAAAACACTACAAGTTCAAATATTTATTGCCTTCATTCTCTATGAGTTACTCTGAACATGGTGGAGGTGTGGTGCCAACAGCATAAATCCTGCATGGGGGTCACCTTGTCCTTGGTGTTGGGCCTGATAGTGTTATCCAGGCTGATGTCAGTAGTGGGGGTCTTGTAGAAATGAGAGGTGGCAGTGGCTACTCTGCTAGGTGCTGTTACCAGTGTTTCCACCTGAAACACTGAGAATGTCACAGGGAATAGCAGTTGCCCACCAAAAATTTCCTCCTATTCTTACAAACTGTACTCCTCGACTTCCTAGCAATATGGCTTGCCAAGTGACTGAGATCTAGTCAGTGAAATGCGAGAAGACATCATCCATAGAATTTCCAGTTCAGTTCCAGAAAATCTCTCACAGACATTCAGTCAGATCCTCTTTTCTTTGGATTGACTAGACTGGTAAATCACTGGCTAAAATTGCAGGGTTGCCATCAGCCAGAATTCCTGAATATTTGTGTGGAGAGAACCCTCATTTTCTTGACCCCTTGCTTTACTTGAAACCTCTGTGAATTATTATGGAGAGATAACCTTACATTTTATAACATATGACTTTATTTATTCCTCCAACTTTGTTTTCCCTTATTAATTCACACAGTGACTACAGAAAGGCAGAGGAAAGAAGAAAGAAGGGAGGGCGGGAGGGAAAAAATGGAGGCAGAAGAGGAGAGAGGGAGGGTGATATAAATCCACAAGAACAATTAAGATTTATTCAAAATGCAAAAGATAAAGTCTCTAGTGCTTCCCAGAAATAACTGTTGGCATTGGAGGTAGACTAGAATTCCTTATAGAGTGGAATCAAAGAGCAAGAAACTTTGTTTAGTGATCATTTTATCCCTATAATTCACCTATAATTCATTCTAAGAATGAGAAAATGTGAATAATTTAATAGAAGTGTGTTCCTACTTCAAAACTCTCAAAATTCTTACATAATAACATTCAAGTCCTTGGGAGATAGTATAGTGTAATCCTTTTAGAAATTATTTTCTTCTTAAACCTATGTTTTACTGAACACAATGTGACTTTAGAAGAGTTACTTAACCTCTGTAAGCCTCAGTTTAATCATAAAGCTAAGAATATTTACCTCATAGTGCTGGTGAAAGGGTTTAAGGAGATGATATAGTCAAGGAAAGTCAATATTACTGAGACTTTGACATTTTTAAGAGAAGAAAAATAAATAAAAAAAAATTCCTTAAGGGCACACAAAGTGCTCAGATTGCTCAGGATATGACTGCAGATGGAATTAAGTTTACTGATTTCACACTTTATTAACACTTTGCTTGTTACCATACCTCAGAGTCTACTAAAATTATAAATGTTTATCATGAGATCCTGTCAACTTTAACCATGTTTTCAAGTAGTTTGCACCCTCTGTACACTTCATTTTTTTCCCCTTTTTTTATATATATTTGACATCAATTGTAATCCGCATGTATTCCCCATCACCATTCCACCAGGGCACCATCACCTCAGTCCCTTGTGCTCTTATCTGCACTCAATGCTCTCCCTCTCCCCTCCCCACCAAGTGTTCCCAATTTGTCCTTGTCTTTTTGTCCACTTCATTTATGAAAAGGGCAGTTTGGGAAGCCTGTACTCCATAAGGAACTATAACTCAGAGGTGTTACTGACAAAGATGAGTATGCCATTTTGGTCCTCCATTGTAGGCTGAATTGGTTGCAGGACTCACCCTAATGTTTCAGCTTTTAGGACACAGTATAAGCCCATCATCCATACTGTGAAACCAGCAAAATCTGAGAAGCTTGTTTTTACTAGTGAAGTTCTAGAAAGCTCATAGGACTCAAGTATGAGCAATTATATCGCAGGTCCTAACTGTGCCATGTACGTAGCTGTGATCTGGAAGCCACCTTCATATCGATGTCTTGGTTATTTCTGAATCACTTACTTGGATCCTGTCTCTGTTCTAAATCTTATTCTCATGGATAAAAGTCTGAGGGCATTCTTGACATTGTGTGGGCCCTACAGAGGTGAAAACTTCCTCCCCTTATAAACAACTCTCCCAACCCCTTGCCAATTCATTAAGAATTTTAGCTCCAGGGCCTCCCTGGTTGTGCAAGGAATTAAGTGGCAGCACTATGAGGCAATCCTCAGTCACTGCAACTACAGCAGGAGTTCCATCACCAGCCAGGGAGGTGACCCACATGGCTCAGCAGACCTCTCCTTTCTCACCCACTGCTCCCCTGAGCAGTGTATTTCAGTAAATATGCCTGTTCTGTTCCCCAAGCTATCTCTTATCCCCCACACCTCGGGCTTGCATTCCAGCTCTTGTATGCATAAATAAGTCTTTTTTTTTTAAAGATTGAAATAAAAAAAATAATAATAGGTCCAAACTACAACGTCCATGTAGGACACCAACCTAGCTCCTGTGTGATGCTAACCATCAACAGCGTCATACTCCTAGTAGCCTCACATGTCAGCTTGTTTTCCTATGATTCACTTTCCTAAACTCCAGGATGTCTGATAATTAATTACACCCAAGTGGTGTTGTGCTGAGATGTAGAAGCATGGACTCTCTACACATTGCCTGTCCAGAAGTCATAAGTCATATTTATAAGACTGTTGATGATCACTCAAATTTTACTGGTAACATGAATTAGATAAAACTCCTAATTTAGTTGCTGTTCCTGCCATTTAAGGTCAGGGTTCCCTAATAGACAGGTACAGATATCAATAGTTGGGTTAATCTGTATGGGAGCTACAATAATGTTCCTGACTTTAGTTCTTATTAAAGTGTTGAAAAAACAACTCAAAATGTCAGTAACATTTAACACGGATGGTAGTATGGAATTATATGCAAGAAAACAACCATTTTTCAGTGACTATTTTGTAACTAGATCTGGATACAAACTATTATACTCTAAACATTTCTGGAAATAACCCATTTCAATAGTTACAGAACAGAAATTTGATACTGATTTTATATTATGTTTTAGTTAAAGAGAAAAACAGATTTTTAAGTTAGCTCACTGAAATTGCCTATTACCCTAGTCAATGGAAAATTGCAAACTTATCTGAAAAAGTGAATCCTATGGTAGTGTCAATGCTGAAGATAATGTTCTCTCAGTTACCTGACTGATTGTGTTTCCAGGCTTCTGGCGCTCTGCATTTACTTTCAATTTAAAGGGAGAGAAGATCAAAACCCTTTGTCCATGTACTTAACACTTTTTTCTTTTTCCAGACTCCAAGGGGTATCTTTAGAGGTTCCTTAGCAAGCTATATAAATATCTAAATCAAGTAGAATTACCCCTCATTACCAGTCCTTTAGCAATGTGATCTCACACCTGGAATGTTCCCCACCTGATGTTTCAATAGGTTCATTATGAGAATCAGTACTACAACATATCTTCCCCAGTAGCAACTCCATGTGCCTAAATGAACATCTGGTTGCTAACACAGCTGGCAATGCTTTGATTTCTAATTGGGTGACATACCTTCAATCAATTAGTGCCATTTCTTCAGGGTTTGAGTTGCTGTTCTATTTTTCCCAGGTGCCTATGTAAGCATCCAAACAAAGAGAGTCTAACCCCAGAATTAACAGATACCTCACTGAATTGGGCTTCACTTACATTTCATATCTAAGTTTTGGAAATTCATATATGGTTTCTGAAATGGGATCTACATGAACAGCACTAGTTTTCCAAGTAGTATCTGGGGAACAGGGTTAAGGCAGAGTGAAAAGTATTCTGGATGCTAAGAAATGCACTGGGGTAAGGCAGAGTGGAAGTGGTCCTCCATTACCTTGTAAAAATCAGCAATAAATACAAGTCATAAAAGCAGAACCAAACATCCATTCAATGCTGAGCCAGTCTTAGTAACAAAAATAACTGAATATGAGGGAGCCTGACTGAGGTAATGAGTTTGGGAGGTCAGGCTGCCTCTGGAGGAATGGTTCTTTAATCAATGGAACAAACTGATACATAATTAGCACTGAGGGCACTGAAGGTCTGTCTTCAATTGTATCTGTCTCCCAAAATCCAATGCACAGTCTCTCATTTTAACACAAAATCAACATTTTATCAAAATTGTATATTGAGCTGTTAAATGCATGTGAAATATGTATATTAATTATGAAAAAGGCTATGATTTGACTGTAAATAGAAAAAACATCAATTACATGAAAATGTAAATATTATTTTAAACCTCTCAGTACCATCACATGGATGATTTAATTTTTTTACTATTTTTTTACACCAAAGTTCTTTTTTTAAATTTGTTGACAGTTTTCAACAATCTGAAATTTTGGATAGAGGATGTCACTCAAATGAATGTTTTCACTCTAGCCAGTGCTTCCTGGATCACAGCCTATTCAACTGTTGCATCAACGGTTCTCGAACTTTAAGAAAATGCTAAATGCTCTTTTAGTTTAGAGAGTGTGGGGTTATGCACTCTGGCCTTTCCAAACTTGTGCTTCTCTATGAAAATGCCTGTCCCAGATAGATTTATAAAAGTCTAGTAATCTATTATAGTAAACTCCCACTTTTTATGGTTCCAGGACCATTTTACACTCTTAAAATTTAGTGAGGAATCCAAAGAGCATTTGTTTAAGTGAGTCATATCTTACTAATTAAAAATCTTAAAAGTTCAAATTTTATAATGTGAAGTATTAATAAAAATAACAATATAAACCCACCATATTTAACATGAATAACAAATGCTTTTTATAGAAATACATTTCCAAAAACAAAGCAAAATTAAAGAGTAGGTAGTTATTTTACAATTTAATAAATATCCTTAATGTCTGTTTTAATAGAAGATAGTTGGAATCTCAAAACTGATTCTGTGTTCAACTTCTGCAGCACACATCATGCAACACACATTCCAATGTTCATCTGTGAGGCAGTGAGAACTAAGAAGATGAAATGATCTACTATGAACATAGTTTTTGACATTGTGAATTCTCTGAAGTGCTCATACTAAAAATAGAGTTATCACATGACCCAACAATCCCACTCCTAGGAATCCACCCAAAGGACACAAAAACATCAATGCAGAAAAATACCTATTCCCCAATGTTCATTGCAGCGCTATTTATAATAGGTAAGACCTGGAAACAACCCAAATGCCCAAAAGTAGATGACTGGATGAAGAAGATGTGGTACATATATACAACGGAGTACTATTCTGTAATCAAAAATTATAAACTAGGGGCCTCCCTCATGGGACAGCGGGTTGAGTGTAGCACTATGAGGCATTCCACGACACAGCAGCGTGGGTTCGATCCCCGCCAGGGAGGTGACTCATATGGCGAGGCAGACTTCTCCTGTACCCCTGCTCTTGTATGCATAAATGAAAAAAAAATCTTTAAAAAAAATGACAAACTAGTACCTTTTATAGAAAAATGGATGGAGCTAGAAGGAATTATACTCAGTGAAATAAGTCAGAAGGCAAGAGAAAAACACAGAATGGGTTCACTCTTAGGAATGTAAAGGAATAACTACAAAATAAATAAAAATAATAAAAGAATGCTCAAGGAAAGGAACAATTACAACCAAAAAGAAACAAACAAAAACACAACAAGAACAAAAGGACAAAGACAAACCAAAGGGATCCTTGTAGGGGGTGGGTAGGGCTGGGTAGAGTCCAGGATGAGGGCAGAAAAAGCACAAGGGTCTTAGGTGATGCTGCACCGGTGAAATGGTGGTGGGAATTCCCTGGGGACAACAAGTGATGTCAAACATAAATAAATCTTAAAAAAAAAAAATAAACACAGTGAGTGACCAACACACAAAAAAATTAAAACAAATAAAATATATGTCACTATGAAAAAAAAAAAAAAAAAGGAACCTAGGGGTCCCTAGTCACACTTTGAGAATGACTAGCACAATGAACAGATTTTAGTATTACCTAAATAACATCAACATAAAAATATTAAAAAATGTAAATCATAATTTTCCATTTCTATTCCCTATTTAAAATCTCTTTACTGATTTATTACAGTCAAAAATCAGTAATCTTTAACAATGTAAATAAAATACAAAAGTCAGAGTTTTTGATGACAAAAGTTGAATAGTATGGTTTGCATAGATGTAATAACATGCTATTAGAACTTTTGTATATTTCTAAGTAGAATTAAAACATGAAATATAGATAATGAACAGAAGTTATATAATTTAAATCCTAATCAATATTTTTATAAATGTGTATTATGCTTAATTTTGTTTAAGCAATTTTTTCCTATTTACTTATCTTAAAGTTTCACAGTAAGTGGTAAGTGACAGAGCCAGCATTTGAACCTATACATTCTAGTTACAAATTCTTGTAACCAATATACCATGCTGCCCTACCCTGTGGTCACCATTGTAAGTCAGTGCAGTTGCCTTCAAGGGCATATTTTGGAAATTCATGGAAAATTTGTTGGAGCATTAAATCACCAAGATTCTTCCCCTTCTACATCTTGGACATGAATGATACCTATTGCCTACAAAGGAATTTATTTTTATTTTTTTAAGATTTATTTGTTTATGCATACAAGAGCTGGGGTACAGGCCAGAGTCGTGGGAGGTGAGAGGATTCACCAGAGACAGCGTGGAGCAGAACAGGCAGGTCGACTGAAATACACAGCTGATAGAAGCAATGGGCAAGGCAGGAGAGGTCTGCTGTGCCATGAGGGTCACCTCCCTGGGCAGGGATCAAACTAGCGCTACTTTGCTGTGGATGCTTCACAGTGTGGCGCTCAACCAAGTGAGCCACCAGGGAGGCCCTAGAAAGGAATTTAGTCTCAGATCTCCTGGCTAAAGGTGATTTATACATTTATTTATATATAAATAAATCTTTTTTTAAAAAAACAAGTTACCCATATGAATGTGGGTAAAGGAAACATAAGATAAAGGGGGGGTCAAGTCTTAGATTTACAGTGTGTTTTTCAGGAATTAGCCACTGTGAGGTACAATGGCCACAAGTGATATCCCTTCATGACCATGCTTCAACCTTGGAGTATTTCTTACTGGGCCTAAATGGGGTACTAGTATCCTACATATAACCCTCGAGACAATTTTCTAGAGTTGGCTGCTGAGATAAAAACTGTATTTTCCTTATGCATGCTAAGTTCTTTACATGGTTTACTTCATTCAATCATCAGTACACTCCTGTAGGGTAAACCATTCTAACCCCAATTTACAAACAAAGACAGAAAAGTCTCTAACATTGACTGGCTTATTCAAGTCAGTGAGACCTAGGATGAGATAGAAATATCCATCTATATGCCACTGAAGTTTTTAGTCAAACATACAAGATCAGCTATATGCTTTGTGAGTCTCAGTGTAAAAAGAAAACAAGAGACTCTTGTTAAAACTTATAAAGAATAGGGCCTCCGTGGTGTGGTGGCACAGCAGGGTGAGCACTACACTGTGAAGCATCCACGGCACAGCAGCCAAGAGTTCGATCCCTGGCCAGGGAGGGGATCCACATGGCACAGCAGACCTCTTCTGCCTTGCCCGCTGCTGCCCTCTGCAGTGTATTTCTGTTGATCTGCCTGTTCTGCTCCCTACTCTGTCTCTGGTAAATCTTATTCTCACCTCCCACGACTCTGGTCTGTACCCCAGTTCTTGTATACATAAATAAATCTTTTTTTTTAAAGATTTATTTATTTATGCACAGGGGTACAGGCCAGAGGTGTGTGGGGGGGTGAGAGGATTCACCACAGAGTGGGAAGCATAACAGGCAGATCAACTGAAGTACACTGCTGAGGGGAGCAGCGGGCACAGCAAGAGAGGTCTGCTGCGCCATGTGTCCCTGGCCGACAGCAGAGACGGAACTCGTGCTGCAGTGGCTGCGGTTTGCTTCATAGTGCGTTGCATAACCCACTGTTCCACCAGGGAGGCCAGGCACAGTCTTATAAACCTCATTGTATTGTTCCTGCTCAAGTATAAGATCCTTGACGACAGGACTCCTCCTGCCTATGAAATATATGCCTTATGCCATCATATGATGCTGGAAATCAATTGGCAGTCTAAATAATACTACCTTAATTCTGATTTGGGCAAGCTATTTAACTTCTATTAAACCCACCTGCCAACTTGCCTAACCCACTGCACCACCACGGAGGACCCCATAAATAAATCTTTTAAAAAAATTATAAAGAATGACAAAACAATGACAACAAATTAAACCTAGTATGAGGTCCTTCTAAGCCTGTGCTATGGGTCTTGTACAATGTATGAGTAGCATGACTGTGAATGTAAAATAATCCCACTCATTACAGGCAAAATTGTATAAAATAATGTTTCACTTCTTATCGAAAATAAATATTTTTAAAAGCATAACAAGTATAGTACCTGAACCCAAATAGGAAGACATGTTTATAATAAGTAATGAGAATCATAGGACTAAATTTTAAGCCCTAAGCAAATTCAGTCACATACAAACATAGACTTAACAACAGAAAGACATAAAAAATCATGACCCATCAAAGAAAAAAAAAATTAGTGGAACTTAAGAATTTAACTTAATTCAATTAATATACTGTTAAAGGTGCTGTTCAGTAAAAGTCAAAAGACAGTTGGGAAAATTTTTTGTAACAATAATTTTTTTATAACAGGACTTGAATCTAAAAAATGTAAATAATTCTTAAAATTTGCCAAAATAAACGATCTAATTAATAATACGGTAAACATTCCAAATGGAAATCACTAATAATTCAGATGGCATATGAAAGCATAAAGAAAAATGTTCAACAGTATATGTTATAAGGGAATTATAAATTAAAGCAGTAATAAGACACCAATAAACATCTACCATGAAATACCACATCAACTATGTACAAGGATATACTCTTCTTAAAGAACTAAACATACTCTAACCATAATCATCCAGAAATCATGCTCCTACATGTCAGTCAAATGAGTTAAAAACTTATGTCCATAAAAAAACCTGCACATGAATGTTTATAATAGCTTAATTCATAACTGTTCAAACTTCAAAATAACCAAGATGTCTTTCAATTAGTGAATTACAAATAGACTGCTACACACATGCATTTCAATATTTTTCAGTGATAAAAATAATTGTGGTGTTAAACCACAAAAAGTCATGGAAGAATTTTTAACACCTATCACTAAATAGAACTTTAACACCTAAAAATGTACATGTATGATTTTAATTATATGACTTTCCAAGAAAGGCAAAACTATGCAGAGAACAAAAATGATTAGTGATTTTCAGGGCTTGGAGAGACAGGGGAAGGAAAGACTGTAAAGCACAGAAGATGTTTTAGGGCAGTGAAACTATTCTGAAAGCAATCTGTATGAAACTGTAATGGTGGACACATGACATATATCTGTTAAAACTCACAGAAGTATATAATGTGAAGACTGAATCTTAACATAAACCATGGAACTTAATTATATTTCAATATTAGTTTATCAATTGTAATAAATGTGAAGAGTAGGAACACCTAGTGTGTGTTGTAAATAGATTATATGGGGACACTGTAGTTCCTGCTTGTTTTTTTCTACAAAGCAAAAACTATTCTAAAAAATAAAATCTGTTAATTTTGGAAAATAAGTTCATGTATTTATCATGTTAAATATTAAAGGTGATCCTTATACTGTCTGATCATCATCTCACTTTCAGATACAACTTGACCCAAAAGTTTGACTACTAATGTGAAGACAAACAAGATTTCTTTTTCCAGAATGATTATTTCATCTTCTAACCATATCCACAGATTCAAAATGAAAAAAATCAGGAATTCACAAATATGTTTAAGTTAGTCAAATAAAACTAGTCCTCAGATACCTGTGCAGTGGAACTTTAAGGCTGAGAACTAGTGTTCAGGGAAGAAAATGCTCCTGATGGATTCTTTCTTTCCTGAGGCATGTTTCCAAGTCTTACTTTCAAAAATATGAATTTATGCATTTATTGTCTTATACCATTGTTAATTTTTGGACACTATTTTCTTCCCTCAGGTGTGGTCCCCATAGTTCTCACACCACCAAAGGACTTGCAATCCATTACTACATGCCCTGTTTTGACCCCTGCCCCATACTTCCTTCTCTGCTGCATGCCTCAGATCTATGGTCAGCTAGTAAGTTTTCCTAAGATCAATGATATAAAATAATAGGGGAGAAATCATTGTTGCTAAAGCACAGGGGAAAAGCAAATGGGAATTTAATGCTTAAGTTCCAGGCTTCAGGCTAAAATTGTATCCATAACTCATAGAGCACACAATAGATACACACACTGACAGGTGCACATTAATACATACATATACTTGTTTTGCCTGCCATACACATATACAGAGTGAGCTCATATGTATATGTATATATATAGATATATAGACACAGCAATGAAAATATGAAAGCCTGGCAAGTTCATTGAGCATTGATTTAAAAGAATCAAAGATATACCCCAAAATTTGAAAGAAAGAATTAAAGAGGGGGAAAGTGAAGCAAAATAAATTGTCAATTTTAGATCTCTAAGATTTAAGTGAGTTACATTTGACCAAATTAAATTCAACCATATTGCTATATGCATTCTGACTTTGTTCAAGGTAAGTACCTTTATTCATGGTATGTTAATTTAAACTGGGTGTTTTTCAATCCAATAGAAAAAAAGTCACAGTATACAGTTTCCTTAATTTACAGATTAGTAATTACTCTTCTTTCTATTGGCATTGGTTGTTTTTTTAGGATGATTCTAATTAGAAATTCTAATTAACTGCGCACCACAATCATCTTTTTTACTTCTTCATGAAATTACTTCTCATAAAGCAGAGTGAATGGAAACCAAGTTACAATCAAAGTGGAGCTACAGATTAAGAAATAAGCATTGCAAATCTCAAAGCATCCACCAGAATTCAGAAGTTCTTTATGCGAGCCTGATCTTATCTATATCTGTGAGGTCATTGAGGTCACATTTAGAGAATGATTTCATTATTTCAGTCACTGAATTAAACAGAATAAGTTAATTTGAGAGTCAAGTTCTTTGGTGACCTTGGAAATTTTTCTTAGATTTTCCAGGTGTTGGTTTCTCATTTGTAAAGAAGACAATGCTAATTGTACCTACCTCAAAGGGGTTTTATAAGTTAAATGAAGAAATATATACATTACTGTTCCAGCACCACCATATGCTGTTTATTATCATTAGTTAAGTGTGGTAGGAGTCAGATTTTAAAATGTGATAGCCTGGGTTTATGTTCTCATTCTGTTGCACCTTGGGCTATTCAACTTCTCAGGACCTTTATTTACCCATTTGCAGAATGACAACATTTACTCTATATTATTGTTGCAAAAAAATTATATTGAAAGATATTTATAAATCACCAACTGGCTAAGTCAGTGTGGGCAAACTACAGGCAGTAGGGTGATTCCAGGTTGTTTTCTAGTTTTTCTTTTGATAAAAAGAAAACTCATTTGTTTACTTATGTCAAGTGGTCACACCAGAAACAATATGGCCTCAAAGCCTAGACTATCTGGTCTTCTACAGAACATATTTGCTGACACCTGAATTAAACTCAAAACATTCTTGTAAGAGTTTACTGACATTTAACACTTACTTGTTTCCAAATCTATAATCAAACTGCTGTACAGTTTGTACTTATCTCATTTTTTTTAATACTAGCTATAAAAATTCTGATTGCATTAGTGGATAAGATTTTAATGCAGGTTTACTACAGCACTGATCACCTTTACTGGATTTTTGTGTCAATTACTTACTGGTCTGGTGGAAATGCTGGTTCTATCTACCTCTTTATGAGAGTATGTGTAGAGATGTTTATGGTTGCCAGGGAAATACAGACTTTCATTAGAGTTGACTGTGACCAATTTACTGTGACTTAAAAAAAACAATTTGGCAAATAAATTTTGTAATGAAATTCTTTAATTTATAAAATCCACAAGAGAAATGTTGAAATAAGAAAGAATGGAAGAAAATGAGGTACAAATATGGAAAAAGTTTAGGGCAAAACTAATTTTATCATGCATTATACATTTATCTTTTGTTGTTGAGTTAATGGTACTAGATAGTGCTGTGTCAAAAATCCTAAAGTGTTCTTGTAATTTATCACTACTAGTTACAACATCCTAAATATATCTATAAGAAACCCTTAAAAGAGAGGACATTTTCCACTTTGCAATATTCTTCATGGGAAGATTTTTTAAGCTACCACAGGTCAGACCTCCCTGGTGGCACAGCAGGCTGAGCACTGCACTGTAAAGTATCCATGGCACAGCAGCTAGAATTTGATCCCCGGCCACAGAGGTGACCCAAATGGTGCAGCAGACCTCTCCTGCCTCACCAGCTCAGCTGCTCCCCTCAGAAGTGTATTTCAGTCCATCTGCCTGTTCTGCTCCCCACTCTGTCTCTGGTGAATCCTCTAACCTCCCGCACCTCTAGCCTATATTCCTGCTCTTGTATGCATAAATAAAAAAAAACTTAAAAAAATTTTTAAAAATGAACTTCCACAGGTCAATTGGATTAGTATATCTTAAATGTGAGGCTACTTCTGATATGATCTCTGAGTAGCTTCTCTTTGCAGACAAATATTTGAGTAATAATGTTATATTCAACTTTTTTTGCTTCCAAACGAGTTTTCCAAATTCTTCTGTTATATATATTTGTGCATGCGACTTTAGTCATTTACAGTGACTTCTGTATGATTTGTTTTTTTTTCTATTATATATATGATTTAATTAATTTAAGTCAATTTACTTGGAATATATGTTAAACAACGCTGTTTGCTTGTTTCCTAGCTCTGGACCTTATGTGTGGCTCTAGGATGGAGAAATTTCAATATGGCACTTGCCCTTAAGTAACCTAATACAGATTTTAGAATAAAAATTTATACTCAGCTATTTTGAAATAAGGGACACTTTTAAAGTCTAACCAGAGGAATAAAATAGATAATCTTGGTATACAGAGAATGATGTAATGCATTTCAAAACAGAGTGCCATTCAGAGAAATTTTTGCCAAGAATGCTGTATTTAATGAGACCCTTGAATGTTAAAACTCAAAGGTAGAAAGAGGGGGATGAATAAAAAAAGACAAAAACCATGAAACAAAACGTAGAAGTAGGAAATACGAAATTTGTTGACATGGAGAACATAGAATGAATTGAGATATGGGTGTCACTGGAAGAAAGGGTATTCAGATGATCAAGGGCATCAGTCTTCTGAAAAATGAAACATGAGCACGATGAGGGATAACTGTTTTCTGACTAATTAACAAGTTTATTATGTCGTGAGTTACTGCTGTTGTAACAGTTTATAAGATATCAAGAAATTTGCCTCTTTTCCATGGGCTTAGAATATTTATCAACTACAGAACAGGAATAAGAATGTACAATGGTGAACTGAACACAAAAGATCCTCATCTACAACATTAAGTTCTTCCAAATAACATGGAAAAATTTGTGAGAATCTGATTTACAAGATTTTATTTTTTTTTGTAATTCTCCAGCTATTGCCCTTCACATATTTAATGGTAACAACATGCCTTTTATTCTTTTTTCTAGGAACCTTTACCAGGCAGACACTGAAAATACCCAATTCAGTGGTTCTACAATTTTGGAAAAACACAAGTCCACTGTAAAGATTACATTACACGTCCAAATGAAGAGGGTAGAAAAAGCTTTTTTTGAGGAAGAGGAAAGGAAGGAGGGAGGGAGAGAGAGAGGGAGGGAGGGAAAAAACTCCAGTACAATAGTGAGAAAAGAAAAGCACATGGGTGGCTAGGGCTACACTTAGAGTGGTATGGACTTCTTCATACCACAGCAATGGAAACAGTCCTTAGAACAATTTCAATCCTCCTCACTTTAGTAAAAAGGTCACAGAGGTCCAGATGTTATTTCATTTATTTCACAAATATTTACTGAGAATCACCTATACATAAGGAAAAATTTCAGGTTTTGCCCTACATACCCATTAATATGTAATGAGAAAGAGTTAGAAAGTGAATTGTTGAAAATGATTTGCCTTGAAAATGTGAGAACATAAAAGTAATCTAATTTTTCTGACTTCAAAAATCTCGGCTTTTTCAATTAACCTACATTGCCCTTTTATTTTGACTCTAGTGAATGCTAATGTAAGATTTTATGGTGAAGACCTACAAAGGAACTGTCAAAGGAGCAATGCCATCAGAAATCTACACCAGAAATCTAATCACATCAATCTTGCTTAAAATTATTCAATGACTCTCTGCTGTGTTCAGAATAATATTTAAGTACATACACAACATTTCATAAATTGGCACCTAACCAAGTGTACACACTTAACAATTATTGTTTGTCATTTTCCCTATGTACTCTTTCTCCCAGAAAGCAATTTAAGACTTCTATTATAAGTCCTCCAAGTCTGCCATAACTGTCTTTCTAATTATAATGCCACCCTCTACTCTTTTGTTAACTTTACAAATGCAATAAACACACATCTTGTTTCAGGGAACATTTTATTGAACTCTTCTTTGACTTATATCCCACTTGCTCTAGCACCTTCTCCCTAAAAGTCCTAGATATTATTCAACTCTCAAACAGTGCCAAGAGATTTTCATGTTAAGTGACCATGTGGTAACTACAGGTTGTGTTGCATGTCTGTATGTCTCCAGTCTTTGAGTTCCATAACTAAGGGTATTTATCTATGGGTTCTTGTACGTGTTATCTGTGAGTCCTTTAACCGTGATCCATTCAGTACATGACAAAATTATAAGTGTATGTTGTATATGCAACTGAATATGTAAATGTCTATATGAAATAATATAAAGAGCTATCTATTATGGAGGGATGACCATTAAGAGATATTTCAAATTAAATCTTAAAATATTTAAACAGGGAAGGTAAAATGTGGAAAAGATTGAGCAAAGCTGCCAAAAGTCATCTCCTCTGGGAATTTGGGATGACGGAAAAGTTTCAGGAAATCTATATAGCTTGATTAACATAACTATATATTTGCAAAAATTAAAACCAACATCTTCTAAAAGTTGAGTCAAAATTCCATTGAAAATGAAACAATAATAGATCTTCTGGGAGGCTGGTTTGAAAGTCAGTGTCATCTCTGACCTAGGATCAGCTGTGGGTCTCTAAAAAAATGAACTAAAATAGATTTAGGTAGCACATACAATTCTACTTTTCACTCAAGATTTAGTAATGTTCACCAAGACTAAGGAAAAAGAAAAGCAAATGTCACATATTCTTACCCATTCTTCCTTTGCCAAGTATGTTTCTGTCTTCTAGTTTTCTAGTTACAATCCTATTCCATATTCCTTAATGCATTTGTGACTGGCAGCTGCCTGTCTGATGAAATCCTCATTTTTCCACCTCCCCCTGGTTCGGCAAGCTGCACCTTGGCATCAAATTGAATGCCAGATAAGCAGAATTCTTACATGTGCAATTAAAAGTCACTGAAGTGGAGATAACAGCATCCTATGGTTAGCTGAATAATTCATGGCAAAATGTCCTCTCTTTATTCATAGCTCCTTACACCCTTGACTTGTTAAGCAACTAGCACTCACACAAAGTGCTGGTTTCAGGTGAGACATTTCTTAAGCAACTCCTCTGATCAGGTATTTACATTTTTACATGGCTTTTATAAGTATTACCAGAAAAATAAAAAGGAAAGATGTTTACAAAGCATGATGAAAGAAGCCTAATGACACTTGGAATAAACACATGCTAGGTTTTAATTTCTTTTTTTAAAGATTTATTTATTTATACATACAAGAGCTGGGGTACAGGCTAGAGTTCAGGGCGGTGAAAGGATTCACCAGAGACAGAGTGGGGAGCAGAACAGGCAGAGTGACTAGAACACACTGCTGAGGGCAGCAGCGGCAAGGCAGGAGAGGTCTGCTGCGCCATGCGGGTCCCCTCCCTCGCCAGTGGCGGCAAGGATTGAACTCGTGCTGAAGTGGCTGCAGTTTACTGCATAGTGTGTGCTTAACCCACTGTGCCACCAGGGAGGCCCTAGGTTTTAATTTTTTAATGAGTATTTCAAATTCCAAGTACAGAGGCTATTTTTCAGTGTTTAAATCATTTATATCTGACTGTTTATCACTTGGTAACTTATTATTAAAGCAGCAATTGCAGTTTTAAAACACTATCCTTTGTTTGAAGGTAAAGAGCAGTGGACAAAATAAATAATGCTGAATTAGAGGAGGTATAGTCATAAAATAATAGTACAGATAACACACAACAATGAAAATGGAATACAAGTGAGAACATTTATTTTCTTTTGGGGTCTATAATAGAGTTCAACTTACATATCTGTAAAGCAACCAAATTTGCAACAACCTTGAAGAATAATATAATCCCTTCACAAAACTATAGAAAGTGACTTTAATTTTAGGTGAACAATCCTAAAATACCAAGAATTCCTTTATGGCAGAATTAGCAACATAAAAAGGATAATTAAGGATGAAAAATATACTAGACACTGTGTACAGATGTTACCATTGCTTACCAATATGTACAACTCCTTTCTGAACACACACAAAGTGTACTTCTTGATCCTCTTTAAGATGGTTATGACCAGGTAAACTGGTCTGATCAATAACGTATGTCAGAAGTAATTGTTACCACTTTCAGGTGGTAACTTAAGAATGTATAGATAAATCTTTAGATTCTCTTATCCAGGCAAATCTGTCAGACTGAAAGTGGAGTATCAATGGAATTCATTCATAGATATTTTGCAGATGAGAAATAAGCTTTTATTTCATTTACAACTGGATATTTCGTCTTATCTGTTACTGCAGCAACACCTAACCTAAGACTGATTGCATACAATTGTCCATACTTTCAACCAGTTTACTAAAATATAGCTGATAATCAATTACTAGGTAGCACTCTACTATTACAATATTCAGCTATTTATATACCATTGATACATAACCATTGTCCAAAAAATGTCATGTTTCCCTTATCTTTGCCTTTTTCATCCATTCTCAGGAATGCTGCCAGAACTTACTATGACCCAGCAATTAAAGATGACTAGCTGTTACAGCAAGGATCTAGCTATGGCTTTCAACTGTTCTAATTCCTTCTTAATTTATGTGCCAATTATAAAATGTTTCCATTTTCATTCTTGTTTTAAAATCAATGTGATTTTATTACCTACCACTTAATAAATGATAAAATTAAGGACAAAGATAAAATTATCCAACATTCCAGGCTGTCTCACTTAGAGTCTATGCTTTACTTAAATAGTCTCCATGGGGTGCTAGAAGAAAGCAGGATATACGAGTCTACTAATTACTAAAAAGGTGAAGTGTGAGGACCTTCATTAAAGAAAAATAAAAAGAATTGGGATGGTAAAAATAGTTACGTGTCAAGACACATTTGGAAACAGTCTCTAAGAAGATTTGATGAACAGAAAAGTTTTTTTTGTTGTTTTTTTTTTTAATTTTAAAGACTTATTTAATTATGCGTACAAGAGCTGGGGTACAAGCCAGAGGCACAGATGACAGGATTCACCAGAGACAGAGTGGGGAGCACAAGAGGCATATCGACCGAAATACACAGCTGAGGGGAGCAGCTGGCAAGGCAGGAGAGGTCTGCTTTGCCATTTGTGTCCCCTCCCTGGCCAGAGATCGAACCTGCACTGCTGTGCCCTGGATGCTCACAGTGCCCTCAATCTGTTGCTTTGATTAGGGTTTCAGAGATGGTAAGGAGGATTGTGGAATCATTGAAAAGTAGAAATATCATGCACAGAACATTAATTTGCATATATTTGCCTCAACATATTATCTCCCAAGCTGAACAACTAGAAGTACAAATACTTGTCTACACAGAAGAGATTTATGAGAAGCATCATAATGCTCATCCATATCTAGGAATGCATGTCTATGTAATCCTACTCATTGTTTACATACCACTCAAGTCACTGAAGTTTTACTGTGCTTAGTGCATATTTCTCCAATTTAAGCATCTTTATTGCAGAATCTGGTTTGGTTAATTTGTTATTTAAATTTCATAAACCATGATTATTAATCACTGGAATTTCATATCAAGATCTGGGTTTGTCCTTCAGCCTACTGCATTGATCTTGAGTGGTTAAGAGAGTGCTATGTGGTCCCTCTACACAGGAAGTAAATATTTCCAACATTTTCCTTATACTTAGGATGAGTTTCTATTTCTTACAATCAGTAATGTAACAGGAAGTGATACCTCACTTCCCATACAAAATATAAAGGAATGGTGGCGCTTCTGCCCACCTCCCTTCCACTCCCCCCCACCCCAGCTTCAAAGGTGACCATAGTGGAGGCAGAGAGAAAAGTAGCTTGGATTCTTAAGGAACCTCTTGTACGATTTTGGTGTAAGAGGTCACCAGCCTTTCAGCAACTCTATGTAAACAAGAAATAAACTGCCTTATCATCACACCACTAAAATGTTGGAATTTATTTTGTTACTGTAGTAGAACAAAACACATTGTGAGTGGGCCTCCCTGGTGGCCCAAGAAGCTAAGTTGCAGCACTATGAAGCTACTGGTAGTCACCGAAGCACAAGTCTGATCCCCCCATCAGGGAGCTAACCTGCATGAGCTAGCAGACCTATTCTGTCTTACCTGCTGCTCCCCTCATCAGTATATTTCAGCCAACCCACCTGTTCTGTTCCTCATTCTATCTCTAGTGAATCCTCTTACCACCCTGCACCTCTGCCCTATGCCCCAGCTCTTGTATGCAAAAATATAAATAGGGCCTCCCTGGTGGCACAGTGGGTTAAGCAACGCACTATGAAGCAAACCACAGCCACTGCAGCACGAGTTCGATCCCTGCTGCCAGCCAGGGAGACCTCTCCTGTTGTGCCCGCTGTTCCCCTCAGCAGTGTACTTCAGTTGATCTGCCTGTTCTGCTCCTGGCTCTCTCTGGTGAATCCTCTCACGCCCCTCCCCCACACCTCTGGCCTGTACCCCAGTGCTTGTATGCATAAATAAATAAATCTTTAAAAATAAATAAATAAATGTTTAGTATCTGGTTCTCCCTTTAAAAAGCAAACAATACACATTGTGAGTGATTATCTTGTATCAACCTAAACAACCTCTACTAACAAGGTCTATTATGTTTTCACAAGATTATTTTTTTACTTCGAAGATTCTTCAGTTTATTGGTTTAATATTTACCACCAGGGAAGTTAATACACCAGTTCTAGTTCTGTTCTGTGCAATCAAAATACCACATCATAATAAAGATAAAAAATACATTCATGTGATTATCTGCTATATTTTCTTTGCTTTTAATATCTAAGGTGGGCCTTCCTGGTGGAGCAAGGGGTTGGGTCTCATCACTATGAAACTGTCGGCAGCCACTGAGGCACAAGTTCAAACTTGGCCAGGGAGGTGACCCTCATGGCACAGCAGACCTCCCTGGCTTGCCCACTGCTCCCTCAGTAGTGTATTTCTGTGGATCTGACTGTTCTGCTCCCCACTCTGTCTCTGGTGAATCCTCTCACCCCCGCACAAATGGGCTGTACCACAGCTCTAACACACATAAATAAATAAATCTTAAAAAAATAAAATCAAATGTGATCAGAGTGTTTGAGGGCAGAAATATGGCTTTTCAATGTTCTTTTCTCCTTTCCTAAGTCAATAGGCGATTTAGAATTTTCTAAGACAAACATTTATGCTTGAGCTTTTCCTAAAACTTTAGTTTCGGACTCTGTATCAATACCTATTTTCTGATTTTTCACAATTTTTTTAAATATAGGGAATGAATGTTTACTTTTTAACTGCTCCATGCCTCAGATCACGCATTTGCTATTCTACAGTTTATTATAAGTGAATCTTTTTGTTAGTTTGTTTTTAGCTGTTTGCTTATTTCTTGCTCTGGACCTGGAGCGCCATTCCTGTCACAAAAAAGTTCTATCCTTTCCCATGCCGAAATACTTGTCTCAAGTCAGAAGTTAATGGTAGTTTCATGTGGCCTGAAGCAAGTCATTTGTAGGGAGTAATGTCAAAAAATTACCAAGTTTCATGGTATTGAAGACAGACATAAATTGTGAGGTCTCTGATCTACAGAATCTAAGAGTGTCACTGCTCATCATAAACCAAAAATGGAATTTTAAAAAATGGAACCTGATAGGTATCTGCTACACTGCTTTCATTATTCCACTGGGGAATGAGATACATGCAAGCATCTTACTGCTATGTGTGGAAGTAATGTGGCAACTACATTAGTCTAAAACAACCATACTTCATACTCTCAGAAAACACATTTTAAAGACAGAGGCAGGGACAAAAATGGTTCCATGAAATCGTTCAGGTATGTTTTTGTTTATTTCTTTGTTTATCTCAATGAGGGGTGAGGAATGGAGGTCAAGGCATTATTCAAAAATCATAGTAACTATAATCTGGTTTCCCAGTATGAACATCCTGAGAAAGTTTTTTGCAGCCTCGCTCAGATTAATTATTTACTAAATGTGGGAGTTAGGGTTCAAATGAGTTATTTGCTGGCTGTTAACAGCCAACTGAAACCCTCTATTAGCCCTCAATGTACCAAGGATATCATGGAGAGAAGATCAAAGAAAGTCATAAGGGCAGAGAAATAATGATTCTCTGTATTAACTTCTAGCTACCCAACCTGTCTACCTGATATTTCACCCAGTATTTTACCCTCAAGTCTTCTACACAGTGTATAGTTTCTATATTCTCACATTGTTCCATTTTGCTTCCACTCTCCTGATGTTCCTTCTGACTGGAATACCTTTCTATTTCTAATCAATATGGCAAACACCTAATGAACCATCAACTCTCTGTGGTTTCTTTCAGAACACTGCTTCCAACAGTGTTTTCTGTGCTCTCTAGTACACTGTATTAAAGTCATCTAAGCACACAGAATAGGAGTTGCTCTCTTCTGCAAGGTCTCACTAGAAGCTGGCATCATGGAGGTACTCAACAGAGCAGGGAATGAAAGAAAGAATGCACAAATTATGGAAAGTGAGTTTTGTTTGGCATTCTTTTTATTTACAAAGAGCACTCCTGTTGAGTTATGACGGTAGTGAGCACTCAGAAAATGGAATCTCACTACAGAGAACTCATCCCTATATTTTTTACTCCCGTAGTAGTAATAGTTCTGAGATGTCAGGTTACCAGCACAAGAGAATCCTATTGTGGAAAATCACTTCTCTTAAAAGCAGCAAGCTAGAGGAGTTACAAGCTAAAGATTTCCATCTCTGCTTGTGAAAGACTGAAATTCAGGCATGAGCGTTCCAAAGCAGATGTCTCATTTAGTTGAAAGTTCAGCCAGTGTTTTTTTGGGAAACCTTGAGCCTCACAGATTAATTCTATTTCATTAGTTCCCAAAGATGTCCCAGTCTTAGTGCATTTACACATGACAAGACTTTAACTCTCTTCCAACTGTACATCATAGAATATGAATTGGCAACCAGCTTATAGGACCAAGGTAGCATGAAAAACCCTAGGTCTTACACCATGTATGCTTTTTTCCCTACAAATAACTTTGGGAAAGGATGCATCAGAATGTCCAATCAAAGTAGAATTTCTAAAGCAACATTTGAATTTAAATTGACTATGAAATAAAAGTTTTAATCAACTCAGGAGAAGCTCCATCCAAAGAAATATGGAAAATGAATCAACAGACAATATAATTATGCAAAATAGTATCACTGACAGGCTCAGCTCAAGCATTCATAAACACTTTTTCTTCCTCCAAATAAATTTCTAATTCAAAGGATGAGATATCATTTATCAGTTGTTTATCCAAAGACTGTGTTCACATGGCAAAGTGATTAGTGAACTTTTATTTATCATCTGATCATACCCAAGGGAGTAAAACAACTGGTAACTGTTTATCCAAAAATAAGCCCTTATTTATTAGTTGGTTTGAGTATATAGAAGCAGAGGCACATTTTAATTTATTTAATATTATCGAACATTTGTGAAAAAGGTTTAATGACATTCTACCTTAGATGATCTCTATTCAAACATACAAGTTTAATTAAAATACTCAAATCAATAATAACTCAATTGTTAAATATCTTAAAATTTACTGTAATTATCAAATATCTAAAAGATGATATGGAAGATATAATTTTAGCATATCTTCAAAAATTAGAAATAAGAGAGATAATAGGTTGACTACCAGAAGTGGAAAAAGTTTTATCACATGGATAATTAAACTTAATAAATATCACATAGACAATTGATTATTAATGTGAAAAATTAGATTCTGAATTAATTCAACCACATTTTATTTTAACTGATGAGGATACATATTTATTTAGCTAGTAATTTCCTACGAAATTCTAACAGAAAATAGGTTAACAGTATTTATAGTTAAGTACATCTGTAACACTTTTCTCCCCTAAGCATAATGACATATAAAATAACTAGGGAATATCATAATTTTATCCTTGGTGAGATTTCAATGAAGAATGTAGTATTACTTATTTGTAATATGATTAAGTTTTTTAAGATTATTTATGGAACTGAGTGTAATGACTTAAATCCTTGTTGCTAACTCTATAAAAATACTATACATTTGCCTCTCTGGGTTTACTCCACTGCCCATTTTCCCTTCATGGACACACCAAAAAGCCTGAGTGAAATTATCAGGAGGCAGTAGTCTTCCTATACACAAACAACCAATCTGAACAAGAAGAAACCAAGAAAAATACACCTTTTGCAATTGAGGCCAAAAAAATCAAATACCTGGGAATAAGCCTAACAAAAGAAACAAAAGACCTATATAGAGAAAATTATAAAACACTGTTAAAAGAAATAGAAGAGGACACAAAGAAATGGAAAGATATCCCCTGTTCATGGATAGGAAGAATCAACATTATCAAAATGGCCATCCTACCAAAAGCAATTTACAGATTCAGTGCTATTCCAATAAAAATATCAATGAAATTCCTTAAGGAAATAGACCAAATATTGATGAAATTCATATGGAGACACATACACACACACACAAAAACCAATTAGCCAAAGTTCTATTGACAAGAAAGAAGGAGAATGGAGGTATACCACTCCCAGACTTCAAATTCTACTACAGGTCTTACCTATTGTAAAGAATGCTGCTATAAACATAGGGGTGCAGGTATTCTTTTGAATCAGTGTATTTGTGTCTTTTGGGTATATTCCTAGGAGTGGGATTGCTGGATCATATGGAAGTTCCATTCTTAATAGATTGAGGAACCACCATACTACTTTCCATAATGGTTGGACCAGCTTGCATTCCCACCAGCAGTGTAAGAGAGTTCCTTTTTCTCCACATCCTCGCCAACATTTGCTGTTGCTCCTTTTTTTGAGTGTTCACTTTCTATGAGACAAGCCTTTATCATTTTAGATTTCCCATGTGAAAATATGATTAGCATCCTCCTTTTAAAGACATAGGGACAAGGGTCAACATTATAAAGCTATAAATATAGGAGTGTCAGCCAAATTCTTAAATCTGGATTCTTAGTTACTACTTTAAGAGAAAAGATCAAGGGTATTTAAAATAAACACATCTGAAACAAACAAACCTTAACTAAGAAATTAAATATAAATTTTATGCTTAATATACTTCTGTGTTGTACAACCACTATCCTCACATTAAAGTCCAAATGGCATAGGTCTACTAAAGGCCTTTTTGGAGCTGGCCTTACCTCTACAACCTTACCTCTCAATTTCTCTAAAGTAAAAATAAGACTGTGTTTCATGTGTGAATGTGACTATGATGGTGTGTGAGACTGATCCATTGCTCTTAACCAAAACTAAGAAATTTGGTTGAAATCTGACATAATTCTTGAAATTCAAGTGCTAATATGCATATTGTGAATGACCTTATGCCAAGGACAGTAGTGCTGTGAGGAAATAATAGAAGTATAATTGCTCTGTTGTTTGCATTTGAGTTTTTGTTTTAAATATGCTTGTTTCATTTTTATCCCTAGTTTGTATAATCACACCTGAGGTCATAGTTACCCATGATATTCAAATTATAACTATATTTTATTTAATCTCTTGACAAAAGATGGAATTTAAAAATTAAAAATATAGCAATAGTTTTGAAACACCAGAAGAGAATGATGACATGCTAGACAATCAAAAGCATTAAAATTTCCAAAGGAAAACCAGTAACTTAGAGTTTGCCACTAATTACAAAAGATGCTGGCACAAAGATTAAATATTTCACCCTCCCCTCTCCAAAAATAATAGAACAATATAGTTTCTTTTTTACATCTAGAATTTTTTTAAAAGATTTATTTATTTATGCATACAAGAGCTGGGGTACAGGCCAGAGGTGTGACACGGGGAGTGAGAGAATCCACCAGACAGAGTGGGGAACAGAAGAGGCAGATTAACTGAAATACACTGCCGAGGGCAGCAGAGGGCGAGGCAGGAGAGGTCTGCTATGTCATGTGGGTCCCCTTCCTGGCCAGCGGCAGGGATCAAACTTGTGCTGCAGTGGCTGCTGTTTGCCTCATAGTGTGTTGCTTAACCCACTGTGCCAGCAGGGAGAGCCCCTAGATTTCTTTTAAATAAATGACAATTACGAAGATAAATAAACTCTCATAGGCTCTAGGAATAGATGGATACAATCCATTCATTTTTAAAAAGCAAGAATAAAATAATCAATATAGAGTACAAATAAAGAAACAACAAAGGACATATTGAAATATTTAGAAATATATATGGTAACATAGATGCGGTGATCTTCATTAAAATTCTATAAAACAGGGCCTCTCTGGTGGCACAGTGGGTTAAGCAATGCACTATGAAGCAAACCGCAGCCACTGCAGCACAAGTTCGATCCCTGCCACTGGCCAGGGAGGGGACCCGCATGGCACAGCAGACCTCTCCTGCTTCACCCGATGCTCCCCTCAGCAGTGTGTTTCAATCAGTCTGCCTGTTCTGGTCCCCACTGTCTCTGGTGAATCCTCTTACCACCCTAGACTCTGGCCTGTACCCCAGCTCTTGTATACATAAATAAATAAACCCTTAAAAAATTGTAAAAAAAAAATTCTATAAAACAGAATCCAACAATGATTTATTAGATAAATATATCTAGGTCATATAGGATTGATATTACATTGAAAAATTAAGCTATTCAAAAAAGATTTCAGTACATGAAAGTTATTTACTAAAACTATATAGTGATTTCTTATGTTAAAATAGTTATAATGAAATTATCTTTAAAATGAAACATCTTCAAAAAATGACTATTTTAAAGAAATCACTACAGACTGTTAACAGCTGAGTTAGAAGGAGATATTTGTATTGTCATTATGTGAATTAAGACAAAAACATAATTAATAATAAATCCAGGTAAGTAAATAGTAGTAAATCTAGGCAAGATCAGGAAAAATAAAATTTTCCTGAAAAAAAAAATGTGAATAGACCCATGTAAAATGAGATGGTAGATCAACAGTTAAATAAAGAAATGGCTAAGGTCATTAGAATTTCCAAAATCAATACTTTCTGTCTACATCACAAAAACTAGATAGTACAATGAAATCTGTACTAGGGTTACTGTTACAATTATCTCTGTTTTCACAACCCAGTCGAGTACTATGCTCAAAGATCAATAAAGATTTGCTGAATTAAGACCACAATAACAAAGGTATATTCTCACCAGAGAAAAGAGAAAGGGAAATGCCAGGAAAACACAATTGAAACTACTGGCCAACCACTATCACCTATGCAGCAAATATGCCCCCTTTTCACGGTTATGTCCATGCATTACAGTGGTCACTATAGAGATGAAATAGTCCCTATTGTTTTTTTAAATTAGCACTATAAATTAAAATCATACCTCAACTTTATCACTGGAGACAACAGATTGACGAGAATGATCTGTATAGCAACATAAATGTTCACAGAGATACTAAATTCTGGTTGAGCAGGGTTACAGCTAAAGTGATATAGCTCTTGAGTCATAGCAGTAGTGTTGCAACTCTTGCTGTGAAGCTAAAATATCACAAAAGTGTCATAGCTTGAGTATTACAACAAATATTTATTCTAGGCTTCGGGACCGGACACTTTGGGGGATACATTCAAAGAACAATTGAGTTGAATGCTCAAGTGCTTTGAGAGAAGCATGCTTATAGACAAAAGGGGTGAGCTAGATCTCCTTCATGTAAAAGAGGTTTTCAGTCACTACACTTTTGATTGGTAGAAAGTTTGTCACATGGTGATTGCTCAAATTTTACTCCTGGGTGTGGCTTGCCAGTGCATTTGTTTCTTCTCAGTAGTGAAAGCATCTACTCTTGACCAAATATGCCCAATGCTGGAGCTCACAAATGGAGCTGGACCTGACTCTCAACAGCCTCCAGTCTGTGTGATTGTTATCCAGGCGTCAAATGGTTCCATGTTCATTGTTTATTTTCTCTTTTATTTATCAAAAACCTGATCAAGAATATCTATAGACTGTAAAACTTCGGCATAGTTAAAGCCCTGGGATGCAATAACACAAGAGAGGACAACAAAAGGATGTGGAAGAATCCTGTAAAACTTGAAATACTTAAGATTGAAAAAAGGAAAAGTATCAAATTGGATTGTAAAATAGTAGCCTGAGGGATAGGAAGAATTCAGAAAAGTGAGATATATCTCACGTTAAGACAAGAGAAAGTTTTAAATAGGAGAAAGCTATTGAATGTGTCAAATGAAACTAAGAGGTTAGAAGATGAAGACAAATACAGGGCAATTGAATTTAGTGACCTTGGCAAGAGCAGTTATATGCAGTGGTTTGGATAAAATCTCAACTACAATGTTACAAGAATGTGAAAAGGAGGTTAGTGAGAATATCAATGACATATTTCAAGAAATGCTGGTATAAAGACAGGCAGAGGACATGGGGTGGAAGCTGGAGATACATGAGAAGCAAATTAAGTTTTCCCCTTTATTCTTTATTTTTTTAAAAAAAATATTTATTTATTTATGCATACAAGAACTGGGGTACAGACCAGAGTTGCAGGAGGCGAGAGGATTCACCAGAGACAGAGTGGGGGGGTAGAACAGGCAGATCCACTGAAATGCACTGCTGAGGGGAGCAGCGGGCGAGGCAGGAGAGGTCCGCTGTGCCAGGTGTGTCCCCTCCCTGACCAGGATCAAACTTGAGCTGCTGTGCAGTGCATGCTTCACCACCTGCTTCGCCACCAGGGAGGCCCTTTCCCTTTATTCTTGCTTATGAAGGAGAAATTCTAAACCATGTTTATAAAATTTATTAATGCCTACTTGAAAAAGCCATATTCACATTTCAAAAACAACAGCAACAAAAAGAGGGGCATTCAAATCACCTCATTTTTTAACATAGGGCAAAAAGAGAAAATTGGTGTTGGGGGAGTGAATGTTTAGGTTTGTTTTGGGGAAGAGAAGGAAGATTCCATTGAAAGTCTTCTACTTTCTCAGTAAAGCATTAAGGATCTCAACAATAAAGTAATAAAGCTTAAAGTTGTCAGGGAGTTTTGGAGAGAACAGTGTATATGAATTAGTTGTTTTTGAGAGTGCAAAAATGAACTTTTTAGACAATTGTGGTAAGACTACTGGGAAGATTGGTTCATTTTATATAAAGTTGAAGCTGATCTGGTTTAAGAGGATTTTTTTCAACAATGCTGTGGTGCCCCTTGAGAATGGACAAAAGAAACTGGACCGTGGGCTCAAACAGGATGAAATATGTGATGCTCCAGAACTATAAAAGAATAAGCAATTTGCATTTGAAGAGTCATAACTATGATAGTATGAACATGGACAATGGGATATAAAATATAAACAAAAAGATAAAATATGAGTAGGGTCTTTATTTTAGTGAAAAATAGAGCATAGCAACAAGAGAACTTGCCATATATCTGCTAACAGTGGACTGGCTCTATCTCAACGAGATTCAGTTCCTAAGTATTTGACTTAGGGCATTTGAGTTTTCAGGGAAAGAGGACATTGTAAGGAATGGAAAAAGAACATTTATGAAGGAGACAAAATCACTGCTTCATGGCAAAGAAGAATTGCAACAGCTTCCAATATAAAGACAGTCTCTGTAAGAAATGAATAACAGTTTTATCATACAATTCTTGTTATTTTTTCGCATAAGAATGTACATATCAATAATATATAAACAAGCCCATAAGTATAGATCCTCAACATTGCTTTTGAATGACTGCAATTAAATCCAATTATATGTATTAAATTAACTCTTTGTTTTTGGATACTCAGTAGTGACTCCATCTAGGTAAATTATGGACTAGAATTGTGAGAATCTTCATTGTACATTTATACTGAATGATAATCTCATGCAATGTGTCTAAGTGTGTCTTTGTTCTTCCAGGAGTTCTCTGGTTATTTCTCCCTGTGACCATATGAATCTTTAAAATAAGGAATGTATAAAATATCCCAACTTTCAGAAGATATCATTTGCTCCAAGAATGGCATGAGAATAGTCTCCTTGCACTTTTGTACTTTTTGTGTACCAATTATATATTCCATTAGGTCATTATAGATGCTTCAGAGTGGCAAGTTTAAATTTTTTAGGAGGCTAAATTTTCATGCCCATGATATATTCCACTTGAAACATACTGTGGAATCAAAAAATTCATCTACTTCTTAATTTTAATTCACCTTCATTTGCAAACTTAATTCGACACTTTAGGAAGTATAACATTTTGACGTATTTGTTTGTTTGGTGTAAACCACTCTTCCAATGCCCTGTGTAAAAATGTACTAACATTTACAAGACGATCCTAGATCCTAAGAATTTTGAAATGCAGCCTATGTTGCTATTGAAGGCAATTAAGTCTACAGATTTGCATTAAATTGAAATATCATAATTGCTTTATGAGCTGTTGCTTTTTTTAGAGACCAAATTATATCTTGTATATAAACAAACAGAAAATATCTAAGCAGGTGTACATATACTTAAATATCATGAAACAAGGGTGATGCAATTGGACCTTATTTAAATATTACAACTAGTTGAATGTTCTAGCAAGAAACTTTAAGTAACTAACCCCATCTCCACTCCCATACAGACATCTCTGAGTCATTCTCTGAGGTATTACTCCTTGCTATGTTTCCCAGTATATAAAATAAACTTTTTGGATGCTTTAATATTCAGCTATCTTGGCAGTTCTATTCAGAACATTAAACACTGTATGTTCTTCCTTCTGATCTCATCAAGAATATCTTCAAGATGCTGCTAGCATTCCTGATTTAAATAACAGGTAGTGCAGAAATCAGCATTTAAAAATCTCTTCTGTGAACACATCCATTTGTAAAAGAAGTTTGTGACTCATTGGTACACAAAAGTACAGATGTACTGCAGAGTTTGAGGGGGAGGTATGGTAGTTTCTGTACAATGAGAGAAAAGAGAAAAGTGATCATGTGTGTTTGTAAAATATACCCATTTATTAGAAGGCATAATGTGTGGGGGATAGAGTGATTAACTAGTTACATAGTTACTGTTCCTATTTTCTTTTAGAAAGAGGAAGAAAATAAAAAGACATTGTAGGACTGATGATAATTAAGTATCTAATCTCAAGGGAAAGTGAGTTTTAAGATACTATGTCCAGCTTCATTTTCCTCAATTTTAGAAATATTTTTGGCTTGGATTTCAGAATTGCAACATTGTCCAAATAATATTGTTTGCTGAAAAAACTGACAATTCCTTTCTTCCTAAAAGAATCATAATGTGGGCCTCCCTGGTGGCCTAGACGTTAAGTCTCAGTGCTAACATAATGAAAGCCTGAGTTCAATCCCTGCCCAGGGAACTAACCCACACATGGTGCTGCAGACCTCTCCTATCTTCACCCACTGCTCCCTTTAGAGACGCATTTCAGTAGACATGCTTGTTCTCCCCAACTCTGTCTCTGGTGAATACTATACTCTCACCTCACAAACCTCTGGCCTACATCCCAGTTCTATGCCAAAAAAAAAAAAAAAAAAAAAGAATTGGGGCTGGGCTGTAATGAGGACACCTTGGGAAGGACAGTGTCACTTCAAAATGCATCAGGCCCAAAGCTGCAGTATGAGACAAGTAGACAACTTTGAACCAGGAACTTAACGTCTCTGGTAAAATGGTGATTAAGTTAGATTTGCTAAGTGTATTGCTAAATGACACAAGTCTAAAATACTGATTTGTAAACAAGGAAACCATTACTTGCTTTTATTTAATTTATTACCATTACCATAATGAATTCAGTAAAGTGTTTAAAAAATGAAAGGGCCTTGTATGGAGATACACTTCCTCTGTATAGTGCAGTGAAATACTGAAATGACTACCTAGGTCCCAGGTTTTCTGAAATAGAATGTTAGAATCCTAGCATGTTAATCCTGCCAAGCATGTTCAAAGTATACCTATCTGATTACTAGCTAATGGAAGTAATATTTCCTTGGACAGTGTATGTGTCTAACTCCTACTTGGTATTTCCAATTTTGGGTCTGTCATAATTCCATATTCATTATGTTTTCATTTCCGTTAATTTACATAACAACCCATGGAAGTAGATATCATTGCATGCGAGAACCTAAAACACAAAATGAACATGGAGTGATAGAATTAAGATAGATATGTGCAGCTGGATTTTCAAACCAGTTGAAATACCGTTTTCCTGTCATCCATGTAATTTCCATGTCCCTGTTGTCACTATCTTACTTTCTTAGCAAAGCCACTGTGTACAAAGGAAAGAAGTGGGTCTAACGAGGAAATGGAAACACCAATGAGGAGTTGAACCTTGGTTAGAGAAGTCAAAAGTTTGGACAAAATCAGCACAAAACTTGGTCATTGGATCCTTTAGCAAGAATGACTCAAGCTAGTACTATTTTGAGGCCTACTCTGGTTTCAGATGCTATCACATTGGAAATTAGTCCATGCCAGAGGTGGACAGTGGAGTAAATTTTGTAGGAAAATATATTTTTATTAGATTTATTTAATTATATTTGACATTATTTGTAGTCCCCAGGGCGTTCCCACCACCATTTCCCCCAAGCACCATCATCTCAGTCCCTTGTGATCTTTCTGCCCTCATCCCAGTCTCTTCCCCACGCTCCTCCCAATGAACCCTTTGGTTTCTCTTTGACCTTCTGTTCTTGTTCTGTTTTTGTTTGTTTGTTTGCTTGTTTGTTTTTGGTTGTAATTGCTAATTTCCTAGAGCTCTAATTATTTTTTCGTACTGATTTTCCTTTACATTCCTCCTAAAAGTGAATTCATCCGATATTTTTCTCTTGCCTTCTGACTTGTTTCACTGAGTATAATTCCTTCTAGCTCCATCCATGTTTCTATATATGATTCTAGTTTATCATTTTTGAATAGTATTCCACTGTGTATAATACATGTTATTTTTTAATAAAGTTTATTTACCTTTATTTTGTCTCCAAACTTTCAGAATAGACAAATAATACATTTTTTTTTATATTCTAGGTTCTAAGCACTATGGTAGGTACCCATGTCATAATTAGACACAGATCCAGTCCAGTGGTAGCTCAGTCCACTAGAGGACATCAGCAAAGGCCATTCTGACTCATCTCTTGCAGAATATATTTAGCCGAGCGAACCACATTTGGGTACTTACAAAATCAAGACCTCTATCTCCACATTTTATTTCCTATACCCATCTCTTTCCAAAGTCCTTGTTTCTTCCAACCTATTATTTCTCAGTGTGTTTACCACTGAATTCATCTCATTGGAAAGTGCCAAATTGCATATTATTGGCACCCAAGCATCATCACCCTATTGACCATTCCTAACTCCACTAATGCCATAAATACACTTAAGCCAGAAAACTAATCAGCCAACATTGAAGAGAAACTAGGGGAGCATGTGAAATCCCCATCTGAACTCTTTGAATAATTTTGCAGAATTAGGAATTTGTTTGTGTAATTTCTCTAGGGACAAGCTAAATTATTCTGCATCAGCTTTGTAACAAATGGTGATAATAGCTATTTTAGAGTTTAATGTAACAGGAGCCCAGGCAGAAGAACAGGTGCATAGGGAATTAAATTAAAAAAAAACCTTTCTCTTTAGAAAATTAATCTACTTATGTTTCCTCTAAAAGGTTAACTGCTGGACCTGGTCCTAACCCTTGCCTTCCTAAGCTACCTGTATGAACCCAGGACTACTTGAAACCATTTGGTATCTCACCTACTATCTACTAGAAAGAGCTCTAATTAACTCTGTAAGTATGGGTAAAAGGGATTTAAAGTAGTTGAAAACCCATACAGACATCCATCAGTAGATTTCTTTTAACTGGTTTGTTTTTAAATTATTTTTCTGAGTCTAAAAAATAAACTATATAATTTATATATTAAGTACTACATTGCATGTGTAATATATAATACCTATTTTTCAAATAAGAGCCATTATTAATTTGCTTTACATATGATGAGGTTAAATGGCTTACCCATATTCTATAGCCAATAAATGTTATAATGAAGATCAGAGCCCAATACTGCTCATCTAACCCCCAAAGAAGGAACTCTTGTTCCAGCTCTTCATGCACCAAAGTATTCACAGTTAAGGAAGGTTCTTCTTGTATAGCTAAAAATGTCTATAATAATCTTACATTATAACATGTTTGTTATAAAGTCCAAAAAATTTGGATTAAATTATTTGCCCCCACAATAGAAATTGAAAAGTTAGTGAATTTTACTAATACAAATTTACTTTAAATATAAAAACCTATATACAGCACATATATGTATTGTGTGTGTTTAATACATGATCGCTGTAAGAACTATAATTTGACATATAATGTTATTCTTGGCAATTACATGCATATTTTTTTCCCTCAAGAATCCCCACAATGATGAAAAACATTAGGACACTTTTCAGGTTCCAAATTATTGTTTTACCCTTTTCTCTGCCGCATGCTGTTTATATCATAGAACAATTGCCCTTTCCATTTCATTTACAAGTCTTCCTTCCATTAAGAAAGGATAAATGGGAAATTACATGGTAAAGTATAGAACTGGACTTTTAATGGTGAACTTAAAGCAGTGTATGTACATGTTGATTTTTCAGCATACCTAAAATATATATACTATAATGACCATCACTTCAGTGAAAAAAACACAAACTGTATAGTATTCAAAAGCCCCACAATTCAACCTTTGAATGAATCTTGAATAAGTCAACCCCATTAATTTCCTCAGCTTTAGATAGTATTTTAAATATTTTTACATGATTAGGCATCCATGGGAATTCCTAGTGCTCTGTGAACTAGTAAGCATAACTCACTATTATTTGTCCTGACTGTACTGTATTTGAAACTTCATGTTGGAAATGGAAATATATGTGTATATATATGCATGCATAGAGAATGAATTATTTTTTGCAATGCCAGTTCTTTCATCATTATTGCTTTGTCTTCCTTCATCCCATTTTTTTTTTACTCTACCCCATCTTTTTTTCTTTTTTTCCTTTTTTCCAAATACTTGATTGTTAATAACTTTGGGTATGATCTGAATAATTCTCCAACATTACTACTTAAAAGATTTTGAAACATTGCACATAATAGAAGAGTTATAATTTCATTTTTTGACTGGTTACTTTATATTTATATTGTTTTGTTTGAAGCAACATTTGGAGATCAATCGGATGATTGACAGATATGATGTTGAATGATAAAGTTAGTTAGAGATGAATGACTGAGTACTGGTTGATTAAATAACTACTTGGTACATTAGTGAATACTTTCATTTTAGAAAGACCCATATATATACACATCTACTTAATATTAGTGATGAGTAAATAACTGCCATTAAATATCATCAAGTTAGAGAAATTGAATTATATCACCTTTTTCATTCAACATGTAAGAGACATTTTTTTGATATAATATCAGAAAGCAGGTTAGAACCAGAGAAATAAGGCAACTGGAAAAATTCACACAGCTTGTTAATGACAAAGCCAGGCAGAGACACCCTGGTTTCTTGCCCAGTATTTTCTATTTAACTAATCCATACATATTACAGGATTCAATATTTAAAAATAATCTTGGTTTATTATGTAATTCTTTGTTCCCTAACTGTAGCAATTCTTAATGAAGAATTGGTAAACAATGAAATTTGGTGCAGTTAAAATTATATGAACAATTCTACAGTTAGAATGCATTTGTTAAGGAATGGAGTTTGGTATGAATTTAAATGTTAACACCTGTTCTTTTTAAAAACAGATTTCTTTATTTTCAAAAGAAGAATGGCATCATTTATGATTCTACCTGCAATGTGGCCATTCAAAATCCATTACTGAGGGAGAGGATTTAAAAGTTAATGGCACATTTTATACTCAAGGAAAAACTCATCTATTTTGCCACTAGAAAGATAGCACTACCTGGAAGATGCTAGAAAGTGTTTTTGGTAAAATTACCTTTAAAATTTGAATGGGATATTTATAATATTACTTACTGTAAATACAACAATAATGTATGGAATTTTAAAATGCATATCTTATTGAAGGTAAATGTCATAAAATTTATACTGAAAATAGACTTATAATTAAAAAATCAAATTCTCTCCTCCACCCAAACCAAAATAAAATGAATTCAGTTCTCATAAAGCAAGAAGAAAATTCATACTATGACTTAATTCTTTTCATTTACATGTACAACTCTGGATCATAAGTATGCTTGTTTTCTTCATTTTTATATTGAGCCCTGGAGATATATGCAATGGGATAGATTTCAGTTGGAAGTTTAATATTAGAACCTCTTAGGTAGTTACTGTTATATTTCCTAGTCCATTATTTCTGAAATACAGTTCCAAGTTGCTGTAGGTATAGGAGAATCTAAAGGAAATGCTCAAATGAAAGGCAGTAGACATAAAATTAATTCTGAAGCCTCCAATTTTATTACAAATTTATGAAAATTTCATACTTTACTTGATTTCACAATAGTATGCCTTAATATAAAAACAAGGTATTGTTTATATCCTTTGAAAATAATAAATATTATCAGCTCTCTGTAGATAGCGAATTAGCTGATTTTACCTGCTTCTGGGCACAGTCATTTGCCCAGGTATCAGTTCTGTAAGTTCATCTAGGATGACAATGGATGAATGTTAAAGAAACAAACTACTCACACTCTACATTTTCCCAGTTTTCCTGGGACCCCTACTTGTGTATTCCCTTTTTAGGTTACAGTGAGAGAGCAAGTCATTTCCTGTGAGTGTCAGGAAGTGAGGAAATAGCCCATCCATCAGAAAATATTTCTTGCTTTGTTCTAATTTATACCCTCATAATAAAAATAGTTCACATCTAAAATCAACAGCATTAGTAGTGTTTCATGGTGTAAAACATTAACTAATTATCATATGCACTTTTTTTAAACAACTTAAGTATGAGCCACATAATTTTATTTCTTTTGTTGATTTAAAAAAAATAAGTCTTTAAATTGCTTGAACAATAAGACAAAAAGAACTGATAAAAACAAGGGACAACTGCCATTTTTGAATGACTAACCTAAGCCTCTTTCCATGGAAATTTATTGACTCTTTGGGTAATATCTAAGAAGTCTTTTCTTTGCTCTCACATCTTTAGCATTGCAAAGAGGTTCCAAAGGATCTTACTCTGACTTAAGTTTACCTGCCTCTGCTGAGTGAAGTCACTGTGATTTATCAGAAAGAACATTAAGCTACTATAGGAGGCAATAAATTCTGAGTTCTGACATACAGGAACTATACAAGTTTTTAAATCAGTCATCACAATGACTGAGCCTCGTCTTCTTAATCTGTAAAATGAGGTGCAAAAACTTGCATCTTGGAAACATTATAAATTTAAATAAAGTAATACAGATGAAAATACTCATCGTCCTTTCAATAGAGTGAGACTTGAATTTTACCTTCTCTGACTCTCAGGTAGAACTCTCCATAAACCCAAATATATTGATATATATAAATCCAAGATGAATAGTTTCTGATTTTAATTTTATTTGCACAAAGAAGATTGACCAGCGGATGTTTGGTGAGGTAGGTGGATGGATGAGTATATAGATAAAAATAAGCAATACCAGTATTTTCTTTTTCATTTGAAATACCTCTAAGTTTTCAGGAAAGCTGCCAAAATATTACAAAAACCCTATTATTTTCCTCAACTATTTGAGAATAACTTGTTTACTCGATGCCTCACTATCCATGAATACACTAATGCACTTTAAAATAACATCAAAATTTGGAAATAAATATTGATCAATTACTACTCTTTAACCCTAAAACATATTTAGGTTATGCTACTCATCCTAATAATGAGTTTTATAGCTAAATGATCCAAATCAGGGACATGCATTACAGTTAGGTGTCATACCCTGTTAGTCTTCTTCACTGAGTTTTTCCAGTCTTTCCTTGGCTTTTATGGCCTTGACACTTTTGAACGTTGCCTACTAATTACATATTACATACCCCTAACTTTGTTTTTTTCTAATATTTCCTCAAGATTATATTTGGTTTTCATGCCTTTGGAAAGACTGTTAGTAAAATGATGTTGTGTTTTTCCTGTTTATTCCTATCAGATGTTACATGTTTTGATTTGTTCCATTACTGATGATGTTAACATTGAACATTTGATTAAGGTCATATCTGCTAAGCTTTCCCATAGTAAATGAAGTTAGTCACTTCGTGCTCTTTGTAATACTACATATTTTCTAGGGAGTTACTTTGATATGTAAATAACAAATTCCTCATCAACATTTGATTTTTTTCTCTCATATGTAACTAGTCTTCATCTTATGTTGTCAATTAACTCATAACTTGTACTCCCTTGATCCTTTCTGGTCTTATGTCCTCCTTCCTACACTCAAGTCATAACAACAAGGCCACATGCTATAGTCTCTTCCCATCACACAGTACACAGAGGTGTGCATGTGCGCATGCACACACACACACACGCACACACCCCTATGTCATTTAAGTTGTTTGAACACAACAATATATATCTTCTGGATTGAAATATATCCAAAGATATGGGAAGAGAATGTGAAAAGAGTGGATAAATACAAAGGGGAACATAGAGAGGTGGGAGATGGGGGAGAACAGGAAGCACGGGAAGAAAGCACAATGTAGTTCTAGAAGCAGACTAAAACCATACCTTTGTATTGTCTATGTTAATGGGATCACCAAAGAGGAACTACTGACCAGTAAAAAAAATAATTATAGTATGTCTGCGGAGATTATCAAACTAGAATAAACGGGACAGAAACAATAGTGAACTTGCCCAGCTCCCAACTTCAGAATCAGGAAATAAATTAATCTCAGGACTGAACTATGAAATGAAAAAATAAAAAGAGAAAATAGATTTCCAAAATTATTCGATAAAAATATTGGCTAACTGATATACTCAAATTAGTTGATTATATTAATTTAGAAAGGAAGAAAAGCAATCCGAATGGACACTGGTAAACAAGGGACCTTACATTAAGACTAACAATAATTATGGAAACATTTTTGTCATCATCATTCAAGTACTATCCTTCAGAACTATGACCTTACTAATTTATTCATTCAAGTTCCTGACAAGAAGATGTAAATATATACATGCAGATAGATAAGCAGCTATCATAAATTCATGTCATAAAAAGATAAGTAAAATAACTATTTTTAGCACTCCAGTAACCGCCAAGAAATTTTCTGATGATACTGGTTCTTTCTTATAGAACTTTTGTTAGCAGCATAAAATCACTTTATTTTAAAGGATCTTTGGGACAAAAGGTGTAGGGTTAGAACTAGTGATTTAGGAATTGCAAAAACACCAGTCATAGTTCACACAGACATTCCTCACAACAGCAATGTTGCCCACCAAGTCACCTTTTTTCAGATGGAATAATATCTATGAACCAAGGCTTTCAATGGAGAGAGCTGACTGCACCACTTGGTTGTCACAGTTTTGATAGTGTACAAACAGGTTAGGAATTATAAGCATGTCTCTTCTGCAATTGAATGGGGAGTAAATCCAACCCTAAGAGATAATATTCTCTCAGGATATTAGACCAGTGTTTGGAACCTACACAGTGAAGACCAGAACTCTTGTCAGTCCTGACTTTTTCAAAATAAACTCCATCTCTGAGGAAAATAGAAAGCCCCTCAGTTTTTTGTCTGTTGACATATAAACTTCAATATTTGGCATTCTCTATTGTAATCCTACCTAAAGTACAGCTCCATCACTCTGAACAACAGTAATGTAACAAGTTGAGAAGGTAGCTTTTCCTTAAAGGGAATATTTCACTGGCTTTATTCACTCAGATAGTTCTGTCCTCAGAATCTTGCTGCAAGGAAACCATTTATATTTTCTTGTGGAGGAACATGCACATAATATTCATAGAATCCAAATTAATTTTACACTTTTCAGTGTCTGCTTGACTTGCATATTCCCTTGCTGTCCATTGCTGAAGATTCAGGGGTTCACAAACTTAAATATAAGCACAGATAACAATCAATATAAAAGTCAAATACTTCTACCACAAATTATGTTAATAATTTCTTATTAACCATATACATGTAGAATCTGATCAAATACTGCAAAGACTTTTTAAAAGAAGAAAGACAGAACTTAAACCTCAATTATTAAGTGTTTGATTGTTTTTAAGCTAAGTCTTTAAGTTTCTATTCTTATATTTAGAATAAAAACCACAGCTATAAAAGAATAGAGTTTTTTAAAGATGGAAAGCACACGCTCTCAGACTCAAGCACTCAAGGTTCAAATGCTAGTTTAGTCACTTTTTTGGCTTGAGGAATTGAAAAAGTCACTTAAGTCCTTTGTTGTTGTTGTTTTTATATATATATATATTTTAACTTACATATATTTGACATCAATTGTAATCCCCATGTATTCCCCATCACTGTAACACCAGTGCACCATCACCTCAGTCCCTCGTGCTCCCGTCTGCCCTCAACTCTTTTCCTCTTCCCTCCCCACCAAGTGTCCCCAGTTTGTCCTTGTCTTTTCATTTTTGGTTTTTGTGTCTTTATTGTTGTTATTATTGTTGTTCTTATTCCTTTCCTTGATCTTTATTTGGTTCCCTTATATTCCTCCTAAGGGAGGAACCATCTGGTATTTTTCTTTTGCCTTCTGACTTACTTCACTGAGCATAATCCCTTCCAGTTCCATCCATGTTCCTATGAATGCATCTAGTTTTTCATTTTTGATTGCTGAGTAGTATTCCGCCGTGTATTGGTTTTAATTGAAAACCTGGGATTGCAAAATGAGACTTCACTAGACAATCCTGAAGGTCAAGTTACATAATGGTGTTGATTTTTGGGACCCAGAAAACTCTCACTGAATGTTTACTATTATTTAGTTTCATTATTTGAAGGCCTTTGGAACTCATCTGGTCCTCAATCAATTTACCTTTTTATAAATTCCTAGGTACTTATGTGAAAAGGCAACGTGCATCACTGCAATTTCACAAATTGCAAATAGGCATATATTGACCTAAGCAAATTCTACAAAGGGCAATAACAACAGGGATTTTAATAATGATATCTTATAGGTAATTGTAATCTGTCATTTACAGACCACTTCTGTATTCTTCGCATCTCTTAATTTCCAATAAAATTCAAGAGGTGAATAGACTTAAAGTTTTATATACCCCCAATATTCATATGTTGTTATCCTCTCTCACAATGAGATGGCATAGGAGATAAGGCCTTTGGGAAGGGATTAGGTCACAAGGATAGAACCCTCATACATAAAATTAGTGTTGTTTTACGACACTTCAGTGAAACTTCTCCATCTTTGACAAACTGAGTAAACAGAAAGATGGCCACATTAGACCCAGATACCAACTCTCACCAGACATTATCTACCAGTGCCTTGATTTTGGTTAACCTGTCCCAAATTGTGAGAAATAAATTTTCTTTCTTTATTCACCACCCAATCAATGGTCTTTTGTTATAGTAGCCCTAACAGACTAAAGTTGGAGCTGACTGCATGCATTCTACAAATGAGTAAACAAACTCTAATAACATTTTCACAAGATGTTGCCAGTTGGATTTAGGATCCTAAATGTTTTATCTGCCTTCAGATCCCAAGTGCTTACTTCTCCATGACAACAGGCTTTTGGTCAGAGAAACTTTAATTCATTTTTACAGTAAATCTTTAATAATTTTTAATTCTTTATTAAATTCTCTAATTAATATTCCTAATAATTTAACACTGAAACTGAGGATACCTGGAGTCCAAAAAAAATTCCCTGACAACCTTGATGTTATCCTGACTAATCAGCAAACCACGAGCCTTTCATGAATTATATAATCTTGGGTCTCCAAATTAGTAAATCTTTAATTCAACATCATAGTGAATTAGTCCATCACAATTGCATGACAGGTTTTACCTCCAGTTGCTATGTATGGAGTCAAGCAATAAGAAATTTGACCTCTCAACTTGATTCACAACATTTTAACTGTTTGCAAAGTATAAATAGGCAAAAGTAAAATTTGCTATAACTCTTTACTTACAAGTAAAAGCTATTCTCTACTGCCTATCTCTCAAAATATTTACTCTTAAAGATGTATAAAGCAAATAGTATTGATGGAGTGCAGTTTCAACCGCTAACTGTGAATGAAACAAATTTATTGTTTATGATTACGAGAACACCAGTCCAAGTCAGCCTTGTCTAATGGAAAACAATTTCATTCATTTTTTTTGGGCGGGGGGCTGACTTTTTTTTTCTGTTCCATGCAGAGTTCTAATAAACCATTTTCTAACATCAATTTCTCATACTCCTGGTAATTTTTATCAGAGACTATTTTCTGTGTTGAAGTAGCCATTACTTCTATGGTGAAGTAATTTTGTTTGTCTTCTTGAATCCATCAAATCCTCAGTAGATCCAGACTTTATGAAAATAGTGTTACAAAATCTCTCTGACTGATATGTCTGTTTTGTGAAAAGCAAAGGAACATAGATAAATTATTAGAATGTGATTGCTTACCAAAATAAGCTCACAGAAGATCTTGGACATAGACACTGAGTGACTAACATAAACTGAGCCAGGGATAAACATTTACAAAGCAAGTATAATGTCACCTGTCAAACAACTCAGATTAAGGAATTTCCAGGACAATGTAAATTCAAACTGCACTTGATAGTACAAGAGTGCTATAGCTTTGGTAAATGTCAATTTGTAAGATATAGATTAAAAATATATTTGCATGTAGAATTCTTAAAAATTTCACTTGGATTTTCTTTATTCAAGGGAAAATATGAAAGCACCTGTTTTAAGTAAAATATTAATTTGAAATAAAAACAATTCTATACAAATTATGTTTAGACATACTGGTTTCCAGTGTGACACTGTTAACTGTGATAACATTAATCATTAAATATTTATATTATATAGGTATCATTTTATAGTTTGGCACTTGAGGCCACTGTAATGAAATTGTTTATGTATGTACACACGCGCACATATATAAAATGAAGGTGTAATTCCATATATTTTATATATATAAAGGTTTCTAATATAATACTAAACCCAACGTGATTAAATAATTTATTTCATTTTACATTTTGCTATATTTGTTGTATTTAGGGTTATGTATGTATGCGTGTGTACTTACATAGGGTGTATATATAGTTTTCTATAATAGAATTTGATAATAAGGATCATATTTCATATATCTATTTTTTTGATAAGGCCTAGGTACCTCGATGATACTTCATGGATATTTGCCAATTTAATAAATTAATAGGGAATGAAAGAGTTGGAATCTGTTCATTAACATTAAAAGTGGAAGGGGAAGGGTTGAGGGCAGAGGGGAGCACGGGGGACTGAGGTGATGGTGCACTGGTGTTACAATTGATGTCAAATACATGTAAATTTTAAAAAATTATAAATAAAAAGATTAAAAGTGTAAATTAAAATATAAATTTTTAAATAAAATCCGTTATTTGTTGAGTGTATGGCTTTCTCAGTATATTTGAGACTATGTATGCAGATCACTCTGTCACTATAATCAGAAGGTGATTGAAGATTTAATTTGAAAATCAGGATTTTTTGAAATGAAATATTTGTGAAACGGTGTGTGACAATGAAATTATATTTGTAACTTTATTTTTAATAATTTATTAACTAACAAGTTGGTTTATTAGTAGACAAAGCATTTCTATTTAAAACACTGTTCTTGAGGAGGATTTTTAAATAAAATATAAACAACATATTTTTCTTGTTACATAACAGAAGTGAAATAAATAAAAAAGCTTTTCAATTATTTAGGTAAGTGAAAGTTAATATTAATCATTGTTCACATTCATACACATTAATATTTTTATTAACATATTTAATAGACTACTAGACAGGAAGCACAATTAGTGGGAACCAGCCCATCACTGATTGTTTCCAAATCTGACCTTTCAGTTGTTGTTATAAAAACCATCAATTGTTTGCTAATCTGCACTTAGGTTTTTGTTACTGAACCCACTGGATAATTGTTTTCTAACAAGTTGACTCCTAACCAGTCCTAAATAACTACTCATTTCTTTTTGTCAGTTACAGTCACATGACTATAATCTATCCACCTCTGACCAATATTATTGCTCCTGACTTAAGTTGGCATCCCTGGTTACAAGAACAGTTGTCCCACCCTCTAAAACCTACTTGACTCAAAAAAGAAAAAGTTTATTGTTCAATGTTGGACTTTTAAAAACTAAATTTCATTTAGCTTTCAAATGACAGTGAGGTGATTTACTTTCATTTGAAAGAACATCCAAAACTTTTAGATTGATTCCATGAATTGGATGAAATTCTACTATTGGTGTTAACTGGCTGGCATTATTTAACTGTTTGCAAATAGTCTCTGTCAATAAAATCAATACACTTGCTGTATTAAAATTTCACACTTTTTTACATACAAAATGTTTGAAATACAACATAAGTAAATTTAATTTAGAAGAACAATCACTTGGCAAAAAGAACTTCAGATCTAGCCGTGTCAATGTGTCATCTATAGATACAGTCTCTTAAAATAACTAGTGATCATTGAGGAAGATGCTAATTTTTTTTATATCAGATTTGAGTTTTGGCTTTTGTGCTGTAAGTGATATTATAGCTCTCGTGGGGGATGGTAAAATATAGACCTACAGCTTTATAAATTACATGTTTATCATCAATTTTCTTAGCAATTGAAAATTACATAAGCACACACTTTGGGGAAATTACTGATAGAGAGCCTTATTTCAAAAAATAAGCATTACCAAATAATAAGTATATAGATATTAATTTATGTAACAGCAGAAAACTAAACCAAAGAAGCAATAGCCTTGTTGCTGCTTTCTATACGTTCAACAACTGTTGTTGCTATTGTTCTCCCCATCTCACAAATCCCTCACCAATACTTTCTCATGATTCTCTCTAATCCCTTTCTCAAACTTGTGGTCTAGTATTTTCCTGCATGATGCAGATTTAGCACATTTCACAAAACTGATACATCAGTGGGACAACTCCATCCCATACTTCTCCCACAGGTATCTGAAGCCAGAGGAGTTGTTTGTTTTCCCTAGATTTTTTTGTGTCAGAACGGACTGTTATATTAACAATCAACCTGCATGTTACCCTTGAAATACAGCTGTCTGTGTTTTATTTAGAAAGCATCATGAAAGCAGAGGTAAATAATATGTGATCATCACATATTGGTTAAATATGTCAAATGAGAGATCAGTTCACTGTATGTGTCTCTCCCTCCTAGATATGGCCATTCCAGATTATTTAAATATCATTATTAATATTAACATCTCATTAAAAGTTAAAATAAAACTGGGTCCTCCCGGGTGGTACAAGAGGTTAGGTCACAGCACTATGAATCTATCAGCAGTCATGTAGCTTGAGTTCAATCCCCAGTGGCCAGGAGGCTGACCCACATGGCACTACACATATCTCCCGTCTCATCCACTGCAACCTCAGTGGTGTATTTCAATCTATCTGCCTGTTCTGTTCCCCATTCTGTTTCTGGTGAATCCTTTCACCACCCCCCCACCCGAACTCTGGCCTGTACCCCAGTTCTCGCATGTATAAATAAATAAATATTTTTTAAAAAGGTTAAAATAAAACCAACTAAAATGCCAGGTAGAAGGCAGATGGTAGACTGGGTCTTTCCTGAGTCACGAGATAGGCAATGCCCCCAAACCAAAATATTTAATCATATATGTGTTGCTGAAGGTGACAGGGATTTTTCTATTCTTTTTTCTGGAATTGACAATATTTTCTTTAAACCTCCCAGAAAAATAGTTCATCTTTTCTAAACTAAGTATCAATTGCATGCATCAGAAATGCAGCACAAATGAAAATGTATTTTCACTCAGCACTTGGTGAAGGCCACAAGCATTTAGAAAACCACTGAAAAATTCTTAATAGCATACTTGTTTCCAAGACAGCAGAGAAAGACGCTAGCTTTTATTTTATTTTTTTATTAAAATATTTTAAAATTTACATATACTTGCCATTAATTGTAATCCCCATGTATTCCCCATCACCATCTCACCAGTGC